>JAXGGA010000739.1:0-192420 GCA_038373865.1 Uloborus plumipes | reverse complement strand
AGGACCCTAAAGGAGTTGTTCAAACTTGATAATATTTTACATGTGTATTATACTTACGCATGCACAGCTTTTGCCAGGTATTACAGAATAAAATTCCAAAATTTTTGTTTTTCGCTCCACCCTAATGCGCAGACATTCTTTTGTACTATTATCTGTGCATCCATAAGCTCACAATTTTTTGCATTGAAAAAGGCGTTCCTTGTAATGCTGAAACATATGTCTGCAGTATTCCTAGGCATTTATGCGTTTAACGACGTTGTATTTATCAGGGCTGCGGAGTCGGAGTCGGAGTCGGAGTCGAAGAGTCGGAGTCGGACTGATTTTGGACCAAAGGAGTCGGAGTCGCTGAAAAACATGTCGACTCCGACTCCGACCACCTCCGATTTGGATGAAATTTTATGGAGGTGAAAACATATCTTTGAAACTAACAGATACAAATTTTCAGCGTCCAATATCCAAATCCTTAGCATCTAGGATTATTACAAAGTGCTTCAAATGGCGGGTCTTTGCAGCAAAAATGCAATGTGTTAAAATAAAGTCTGGCCATTTAACAAGAAAAGGATTAGTTTTGTACGGAGTCAAATGACAAGAGCGGCACTTGTTTTTTGCTCTGGAGAAAATTGACTTTTTGGGAGGTCACAGTGACCTCCGAGAATTGAGGTGAATGTGGTGAAATTACCTGCGAGAATTCTTGAGAAAATTGAACTTTTTGAGAGGTCACAATGACCTCTCATGACCTCCGACTGGGATACCCCAGCTTGCTATCCGCCCCCCTAAAGTGAGTCCTGGCTACGACCATGAATAAAAATGAAACTTTTAAAAATGGACTTAATATTTCAACCTTTGTTTAGGGTTTTTCCCTCTTCATATTTGGGTAAAAAAAATAATTAAAAAAAGAGCAGGAGTCGGGAGTCGGAGTCGGAGTCGGAGTCGAAAGTTTTAAAATCCCGGAGTCGGAGTCGGAGTCGGAGTCGACCATTTTTCCTCCGACTCCGCAGCCCTGGTATTTATGCTATTATATTTACGCACAAAAGTATTTATCTATTTCATGTACATAGCACTTCGTAAAGTATGATTTTAGTGTATTTTTGGCTCTTTTGTAATCTTATTTTCAAATAAATCACACACGAAATTTTTGATAGAAAACATAGTTCATTTTATTATAAAAATATACAACTAGAAAATGTATACATATCATTCTTAAAATAATGCAAAAATATGATATTGCAACTTTGATAAATTAAAACCGTCTTACCAATATTTATAGATGGAAAAAAATAATAAAACTCAACAAGATGTGAACATATTGATATGTCAAAAATTATAACGTAATTATCAAAGTGATAAACAAATATGTAACATGATATATAGCTTACGAAGATTTTTCATTAACAATAACTGTCAAATACATATTTCTTTTAATATATATATGTATATATATAACCTCTCAATACAGCTTTCTACAAATTTAAGTACCTGCCTTTTTGTAATAAGTCCTCAAATTAAATCAACTAATGGAAATAAACACATAGTTGATCATTTCTAAATTCAGAAATTTGTTCATTCTAAAACTAGCACAAATATCAAGCATCTCCACCTTACAATTTTGATGATATTTTGAAGGTATTCAACAATTTTGAAACAAGAGCACGATCCCCAACAATTTTGGTGTTTGGTGAAGAAAGAACCTAGAATGAAAAATTTGAATTAAAAAACAGGAAATTCAACTAATTTTGTATTCAAAGGCAGTATAAGTCTGGCTTTGAAGAGATGGCGCTTAACTCCACCTTTTTTTTTTCTTTTCAGAATTATCCATTTTCATGTTGGGGTAGTATACGGAGAAAAATTAAAGCATGGGATTCACAAAGAGTGGTTTGAACTAGAGTCAGAGCCGTACCCAAGGGGTGGGTTTTGGTGGTTAAACCCCTTCCATTGGGAAAATAATAATAAGCCAAATGAAGAAGATGCACGTTTGACGTAAATTAGCTTTAACGTAAAATATAGTGTGAAACGCTTAATTTCTTTAAAACATTTTCAAAGTTAATTTTGAAAAAAAAAACAAAGTTGAGTTGCTGAGAAATAGACTGAATGAATACTTATAAAACTAAAAAGATTTTAAAGTAATTTTACATTCTAAAGTTTTAAACCATATTACAAATTTACCAGAGCTACTAACATTTTTAGAAATTATTTCTCAGTTTCTATTATAGTATCGTCCTCATTGCATACATTTTAATATTCAGTATTTTTGCCATCTATAGTTGGGGAAAATAAAAGTGAAAAACTGCTCTTATGTTTTCTATTAATTTGTTTACATCACTATTCTGTTTTAATAAATCAAAACTATAATCGTTATTTTATGGCCTCGAAATCTACCAAACTCTAAAATCCGCACAACCTCTGACGTCAAGTTGTGTGAATTTTCAACTTCATCCTATTGCAGACACTAGTGCATGCAAAATTTCTCTTCTGGGGGAAAGGGTATCATAAAAATCATTACATGTATATTTTACCAGGTTTGGGGTCAAAATGTCGCGGCCGAAATGTCGCGGGCCAAAATGTCGCGGCAAAAATGTCGCCGAGCCAAAATGTCGCGGGCCAAAATGTCGCCGGTCCAAAATGTCGCGGGCCAAAATGTCGCCGGTCCGAAATGTCGCCGAGCCGAAATGTCGCGGGCTAAAATGTCGCGGGCCAAAATGTCGCGGGCCAAAATGTCGCCGGGCCAGAATGTCGCCGGTCAAAAATGTCGCCGGGCCAAAATGTCGCCAGTCAAAAATGTCGCCGGGCCAGAATGTCGCCGGTCCAAAATGTCGCCGGTCAAAAAGGTCGCCGGGCCAAAATGTCGCCGGTCCGAAAGGCCGCCGGTCCAAAATGTTTCCAGTCCAAAATATAGCCGTTCCTAAATGACACTAAGTGCATAGTACAGATTTAATGTTTCCAGCAATTCACAAATTCAATGCAGCTTAATTATGTAGCTCAATTTTACTAATAAGCTTATCACGATATGATAAATACACCTGTTTAGTAACTTTTTTTAAACGTAACAGTTTAGAAAATTAGCTTAATTTATTAACAAAAATGTAACTAAATTGATTTCTTCTAACGCTTAAATTATTTAAGTACCAAAATAATGCCATAGTTTATTCAGGGCTGTACTAGGGCCCTTGGACGCTAAATTTCTTCCTTTTTAATACGCTTTTATTAGTTTCACATGTGGGTTTGTTTGTTTTTTGTTTGTTTGTTTGTAAGTATGTAACTCTGACAAGGGGACCTTACAGGTTGTCACTCACCGATTTTGATGAGTTTTATATATTATGTAGAGGGACCCACCCTAAGTATTTTAGCAAAAGGATATGCCCCAATGCGCCTTAGTTTCCGAGATATAACGACAATCCAAAGTTCAGCTCGAAGTTATTATAGAGGTACGGTTGAGTAGTGGGCACAACAGCGGCCGTAGCCCAGTGAGCAAGGTCCCCCACTTCGACCGCTGGAGGTCTGGGGATCAAGTCCCGTGACATATTTTTTTTTTCTTTAATATCGAAAAAAATTCGATAGTTAATGGAAAATCGTTTAATTATTCATTTTTATTTTATTTATTTATTCATTCAGAAAATAATTTTTTTTTTTCAATTTTTAATATTGTTAATTCACGGGACTACTTCCCCAGACCTCCAGTGGTCGAAGTGGGGGACCTTGCTCACTGGGCTACGGCCGCTGTTGTGCCCACTGCTCAACCGTACCTCTGTAACAACTTCGAGCTGAACTTTGGATCGTTATATCTCAAAAACTAAGGCGCATTGAGGAATATATTTTTGCTAAAATACTTAGGGTGGGTCCCTCTACATAATATATAAAACTCATCAAAATCGGTGAGTGATAACCTGTAAGGTCCCCTTGTGAGTCAAAGATAAAATTCACGTTCTTTACAAACGTAAAAGTAATGTTAAAAACCATTATTATTACTAAAGGCTAAACTATATTGCATGTTGATGCATAATAAGTGCATTTGCCATTAGTTCTGAGTAGGGCATCGATCGTCCACAAAATGCATATTATAAGTGCAAGTAAACTTAGCGGATATTCAACAGTTTTCAAAATCTTCTTTTGAATTTGATTTACTCTAAAAGCGTATTTTTTAGTTTTTTTTAAAGTATATTTAGGATTATTTCTTTTTTTCACACTAAGAAATTAAACAAATAAATTTGCTGTAAAGGCTTTTTTTTTTTTGCCTTTTGCAAAAACGGAATACCGTTTAATCACCGCGTAGCCGGCAATTTTCTTCTAGAACATTTTCTTTAAGAGTTATTGGGGACGTTTGAAATCAAATTAGTTCATGTAATTATTGCTTTCTTTGTAACAACTAAGTGGTGGAAGGGGAGGTGAAATTTCAAGAGAAAAAATGGTATTATATTCAACTCCACATTTAAATACTGATTGTAACGAAGGTACAGTACTATGTCTGAGCTGATTAACGCCAGAAATGAATAAGCATCTCTACCTTTAAGATTCTTCTACAAACAAAATTTTGTCTGAATACTTGCATTACTTCTTGATATACATCACTCACAAATAATGAAAAATAAAAAGTTCAATTGCTCTGCTTCCTCGATGATGTGGCGTATCTTCTGAAGGCTTCTTATGGGCCAATTTTTATTTGATTTCGTCTGAACCTTCTTCAGACATAGTAATCACGCTATGCTGAAAACGTTCCATTACATTCTTGCATGTAAAAACTTGGAAGAACTAGCGGCAAAAACCAATCAGCACTGAACCACATATTCGTTCGTATATGTATGTACCGAATTTCATTCCAATTTACGCAGTAAGTTTTGTGGTAGAGTCGCCCCAAAAAAATAAACGATAAAATTGAATTCAGCACACATCAGAACGTGTAAATTCTTCCAAATTGACAATTTTTCACTGATCCAATACTTTCTTTTACACATTTTATAAAGAAGAAAATAAAAACACCTCTATCACTTAAATTATATAGACTTGCTTTTGATCATGTAAGAAATTTTAACAAAAACAAATGTCAAACATTGTATATCTGTCTTATTCATTTCACATTTCTTCAACTTCTTTTTTAACACATAAATTTTCCTTTCGATATCAATTAAACTTGGCTTGAGCTGCTAATCTATTCGTTTTTAAGTTGGTAGATAGCGAGTCACAGTGAAATAAGCTATTGTAAATAAATAACGGACGCTTGTTTGATAACTATTTGTTTCTTGGAAAACGCTCGAAACGGTTACAAGCCGAAAGGGTAATTTTTTTTTTAGTATTTTTCAAAAATTTTAGTTCATTCTATCATTAACGCACACGTTCATCAACAGCAATTAGCAATCTTTTGCTAATTTGGTCTAAAAAAGCCTTTTCATATAATTTAATTTTTGGTACTCTCAATGTCGGATCTTCTACATTTTTGTCTGACGACATTTGAACTGGCGACATTTTTGACCGGCGACATTTTGGACAGGCGACACTTTGGACATGCGACAATTTTGACCGGCGACATTTTGAACACGAGACATTTTTGACCGGCGACATTTTGGACACGCGACATTTTTGACCGGCGACATTTCGGACACGCGACATTTTGGACCGGCTACATTTCGGACACACGACATTTTGGACCGGCGACATTTTGGCCCACAACATTTTGGACCTTCGACATTTTTGCTCGCGACATTTTGGACCAGCGACATTTTAGACCGCGACATTTTGGCCCGGCGACATTTTGACCAGCGACATTTTAGACCGCGACATTTTGGCCCGGCGACATTTTGGACCGGCGACATTTTGACCCGCGACATTTTGGCCTGCGACATTTTTTCCCAGCGACATTTTGGCCCACGACATTTTGGCCCACGACATTTCGGCCGCGACATTTTGGGCGTATACCATTTTACCAATCCTAGTATAATATTTTATATTTTCCTTTGTATATAAAATACCATACTGGTTTGGTAACACGATTTAAAATTAAGGCTTCAGAGGAGAGGGGAATGTTATGACCCTTACCCCCTGCGCTGCCCCGAACTGAAACACTGGTATGTCTTTCTAATAATGCAAAGAAGGATGAAAAAAAAATGAAAACTCTTCTTTTACGGAATCCTTGGCAGGGGTCTGACTAGAGCTTGTAAACGTCACCTTGCAAAGCTTCAATACATCTGATGATTCAAGAAATTAGCCAAAGATGTACAACAATTTGTAAATTTTGTGATATCAACACATCTCTCATTAGACAGGTCATATTCTAATATAGTGGGTGGGTCTTGGTTTTACCTCATTTAGCAGCTTTTGGTAAAAGAGTGCAATGCCTTATATAGTTGATTAAAACTAAAATTTGGCAAAAGTAGGGTTGCAATGAAGAATGTAAAGCGTGTCATTTTTACTTTTTCACCAACTATATGCAGTTACTGCCGCAAATTAAACATACTAATAATTGTATGACAAAAAATATACTTGGAGCACTTTATTAATTTTTTAAATTCAACTGAATCTAAAAATTTTAAGTGCTGTCTAGTCTGCTTATTAGAATACCGTTTAAAAGAATGTCCCGATTAATACAATACATTTTCAAGGTACCAAACCATTGTAGTGCATTTTTTTGGCCCGGATAATAGCATATCCCGCTTATTAGAATATTTTTTGTGGCAAAATGGCTATTCCATTAAGGGAGCTCGACTGTGTTTGTCATCAAAATTTTTCATGTTATTCTTCATAATAACAAACTTCAGCCAAACAATAAATAAAACATTAAAATTCTTTCACTCAAGATATTTACTGCAATCTCAATCGAAATAAATCTTTTTTTGGTCTCATATAGTCAAAAAATTACTATTTCCTCTTTTATAAACCCTGTTGACAAAAAATTCTCATAGCTAAAATGTTACTAAACTCATTTACATGCTCATACATCCTTTCTATCTTTACCTATTTGAAGGAATAGACTTGTTTTCTTATTTGATCGACAAGTGCAATCTCTTTGCTGTTTTACTTTATTTATAGTGATTGAATGTTTACTCACAATTAATGAGCATGAGTAAATATCAATACCATGAAATAATATATTTTCCTCCTGTATTAAAATAGATGTGTTGTTTCAAACAGAAACTTGACGTTCTTGAAGAAATAGAGGCAAAACGGACTTTGAGAATAACTATACATACGAAACAACAAATAACACAATGTAACAAATATCTGCTAAACGAGAATAATCATGTCTCCGTCCATAAATATTTTACTAACAAAAAAAAAAAAAAACAGAAGGAGAATCATAATATTGGTATGAGAAAGGCCATAAATCTATTGCGTTATGAATAAACTGAATACAAATACAAAACTAAAAGTTACAACCAGCATGCCAAAGTATTGTAATACGAAATTTGTTTGCAAAAGCACGAAAGAGTATAAGCAGAAAGAAAGAAAATGGTAAGATTCTTACATTTTGAGAAGATATTTTATGAAGAATCCAATCGGCAAAAGTATCATCATCAACAGTAATGAAAATGGTTGGTGCAGCTCCTTCTTTGGCAGGGGCTCGTGACAACATTCCTTTATCATTTTTCAAATCCAGAACTAAACAATTACAAGCATACTTAGTTTGTGAATTTAAATTGTCATTTAAATAAAATACAATTCTATAAGGTTTTGGATGAAAAGGAAATACAGATGAAAATGTAAAAAACCAGACATTAAAGGTTTAAAAGAAATATAAATTAAGCATAATCAGTATAAAATGAAATGTAATAAATCCGAGGAAACATAAATGCACACGAATTTGAGCACTTAAATTTCCTTGGCATTAATCCTTTTATAAAACAAGTTTGGAAAAATGTTTACTTCATCATAAAGTTTTTTTTACCACATTTAACTTTTTTTTTTAAATTATAAGGAATGGGGCAAAAATACTTCTTAGTTTGTCTTATATAGCTAGAAATTTCCAAAAGAAACATGAGCTTAAAAAACTATTTTCAAACTAACTCACTTTAAAGACTGAAATTAATAATAGAAATGTACAATACAAAACATGTATGTTGTAATGTGCAGTGAGTTACCGCCCGTAAGCCAGGGCTGAGGCAGAACTGATGTTGTAATTAATGTGTGTTGTAAATAAACATGTAATTAAATGTATGTTGTAATTAAACATATTCAGCATTTCAACCGTTCAATGAGGTGTAAAATACATTGAAAATATTTAATTGAAACGAAAATTTCAGGAAAAATGTGTACTTATAACTAATTTACTCAATTTACTTGCACAGAGAACATAATTTTAAACCATAAAATTGTTTTAAAACTTTACAAAATTCGTTTTTGTACCAAGGAAAATACTTTGTGACATAAACTAACATCTAACATTCAAAAATTAGAAAGGGGCAAAGCTGATCTGAAACCAAAAACACAGAAATTTGTGACATGCACATAATACAGTGACAACAAGATTAAGGGCATAGTCAAAAGGGGTCTAAGACAACCTATTCCAAACTACTGTACAAAATCACTTTTTATTTATGAAATGCAATTTATCCAGAAAAAATGCCTTCAATACTTTAGAATGTATCTCTCAAGTAAATATTTTCAACATTTGATAATTCTAAGCCCCAAGGCATCAGCTAAAATCTTCAAGTCATTGGAAATTTGAGTTAAGTTCTTACAGACTTAAGAGCTTAGGACCTAATTAAAACTTTTATATTTGCTGAGTTTTTGAGAGATGACTGTACGTTGCTAAACGAGCAAAATAATTGGTAACATTATATACTCGTTATTAAAAGTAATAAACTGTATTAATAATGTGGCTCTTTTTCGAGTGTCTGTAAACAAGTTCTTCAAAATTTAAAACCAAATTAATTTCACCGCATAAGAAAATTACCAAAAGCATTCAAATGGAGATTTTTTTTCCCAACTGTCTCATTTCTCAATCACTGGGCATAGCTAGTTTTATTGGTAATGTAATACTTTCAAGACAAGGCTGGAGAGGGTAAGGAATGATGTAACTTCTTTTGTTTATTGAAAACTAAAAACAAATGGAAAAATATTTTAAGCTAATTTTTAAACACATATTTTAGTCAGCCTCACTGATGTTGAATAGTTCAATTTTAAATCTTAAAAATTCCAGGGAATCTACAGAAATATTTCTCCCCTGATGCATAACACTTCTCCCCTTGTTCAAAGATTATGCGAATTCCCTTGCTCATGTCACCTTCCCAGAGCGCAAATTGCTTAGCAAATATCTAGCACTAATCGCTCTTTTTGTGTGAAATTAAAAAGTACTTACTCCACTTTTCTCTTTCTGCGCCATTCTTGGTAACTATCCATTCAAAGATAGTATTGAATTTCTGAACACTTTCTGGAAGTCTAGATACACGTTTGCCCAGTTCCACAAAGCAAGGTTCACTTCTGAGTTCAGCATCAAATGGCTGAAACCAATAATTTTAAGTACTTCAAAATTTGTACAAAAGTAGCATACATAATAAAATAAAAATAGTATTTTGTATTTTACCTTATCGGCAAGTATTGCAGCTAAGATAGGCAGTTCAACAGCTCTTCCAGATTTAAGTATTTCTTGCCATAACTGATTAAGTTTCTGTGTGAGCATTATATTTCCCTTTATCTTCAGTCTTCCAGTCATGAAGGCCTGATAAATGAGAAAGAATACTTAGTATTATTTATTTTAAGTTCATCCATACATTAAACTATCATACCCATCTTGATTGCCAGATACACAACAATTGGAAAATTCAGTGTTAGCCAATTAACGCATTTTCTCAGTGAGTTACCTATCTGTTTCCATTACTTAGGAGCTGTTCGCATAGGTTTTTAAGCTTTGAGCGGTTTGTGAAATTGTTACAGTCCATGCCAAAGGGAAGTGAGGGGGTGACAAGTGTAGACACTTTTTTTATAACTATGTTTATGAAAAATTACATGTAACGAGAGGAGGGTATGGGTAAGAGAGGAAGTGTGACACTTGTGACAATGGGGAAGGAGGGTCAAAACTGTTGAAGAAAAGTGACATAATTTATGAACAGTCACTTAAGATTGTCTAACTGTAAGACATACGCATGAGCCAAGACAATTGAACTTTGTAAAGAAGAAACAAACCTACCTAACACAGACTTAATTTACAAAACACCAAATGCATGTAATAAC
This sequence comes from Uloborus plumipes, assembly GCA_038373865.1. Taxonomy (NCBI): domain Eukaryota; kingdom Metazoa; phylum Arthropoda; class Arachnida; order Araneae; family Uloboridae; genus Uloborus; species Uloborus plumipes. The sequence goes on along the minus strand of JAXGGA010000739.1, from coordinate 182,265 downwards.
TAAAAATAATTGTTTTGCATAAGCCAACTATGATAGATAATATACGAAAATGTAATGCATCACTTTTTCTTTTTTATAAATTACTAGGTTAGGTACTATAATCAATTTTCTCTACAATATAAGATTAAGATAATTTGACTTCTTAATGAACTAAACTGCATTAATACTCAACATGTTAGATATTAACTACTGATAAACCTCATATTTTCAGAGTGAAGAATAAAATCAATACAGGGAGCAACGAAGTTTTTTAAAAAGATATTTAAGTATCCTGCCACAACTATACAGACATATATAAGAGTAAGCCTTTTCTAGGATGAACACAAATCATTTCTAAGATACAAATCATCAAAATAACTAGTAATTAAAAAATTGACTAAGCTGTTATACTTGTTTTCAGTCATAAGGTCAACTGATAAACACAAAACTTGACAAAACAATATAAGTGATAAGCACAAAATCTGTACTGATCAATATTTTTCAGTTCTATGCACAATTACTTACCCTTTGTGGATTCAGTTTGCCCAACATCATCAATATGACATCTTCATCATCCATTGTCAAAGTTACATCTGCTTTACCAGATTTTGGTGGTCCTCTATAAATGGAGCCTTCTCCAGTTTTCAGATCAACAGCTATGCAAAAATACAGCTTTTATTATTATTTTTGTTAGCTGCTGCTAATAAACAAAACTAACAAAACTAAACATAAGAACAGCTTTTTCATTTTCAGTGATACAAATCATATTCTGATACCTGATTTTAGACAAATATCCATAGTATAAAATTTTACATAATTCAAACAAGTTGCTTTTTGAAGACAGTAAACCAGCCAAATTCAAATTACAGTCGCTAAGATGAGCTCCATCCCTGTCTTATGGTTCATAGTGTATTGTCCTTTGTATAAGATGAACTATGGTTAAGATGAACTGATTTTAACCCGTTTGCACCATGCCGCGCAGGCAGGCAGTATTTCGTGCAGTATTTCATTTCCCAGTATTTCATTTCATCTCTTTTCCTCCCATCTATTTCCTCTCTTTTCCTCCCATGGTCGCCTCCGCTGTGCTGCACCTGATATCCCAATGTCACACTGTTTAGAAACAGAACACTGTTTAGAAACCGAACGATTTATGTGAATTTTTAAATCATCATAGATGGTGCTAAATGGCTCCAACTTTCATCACATTTGAGTCACATGTCTTTTGACCTTCTAGTACAGGCATCAGTTTTGGTTTGGGATCATTAGACATGACAGATTTATTAATGTAAACAAACGGGGAATCCAGGCTCTTTAAATTGTGAGAGTTAAAGAGACGTCAGCGCGTTTGCTTATTGCTTTGGTTTTTTTCATAGCAGTAATGGAATAATTATATCCAGCTGACTAATGCATGGGAGGGGTAGGTTAGAGGATTGAATATTTCTGCATGTGTTTCGTGGAATTTATGACTCTTCAGAATTGCACGTGTGATTTTGAAGAACATCAAGAACATCAGACTTCATGTTAATTTTGTTTCTCTTCTAATTTTGACCCCCTTATTTATTCCTTTCAATTGCAAAATTTGGATTTATTGATCCCAGATGGCAACCAAAAGGGAATTGGCAAAGGCAAACATCTTATTATGAGTGCAAAATATGCAACATTGGATTGTCTGTCATCCTTGTTTTGAAATATATCATACTCAGCAGAATTTTTAAAATAATACTCCATGCCATACATATTAGTATAGCACAAGTTGATTTCATTGCGAATTTTTTATTGTATATTATCTGTTAATTTATATTCATTTACACATCCTCTAATTTTGTTTGCATAGTAGTTATTAGTATTTTGCCTATTTTATAAATTTATTTTGATTTTATGTCGTTTAAGATATTCATATTAAAAGATATTCACCAACTATACATCATTTACCCACCCTGTAAATTTTAAGTCATTATGATGAAATGTTAATTTTATATGATTTTTTTGGTGAAATTAGGCTTAACTGCTGAAAATGAGTGGGCCTGTGGCGTCGTTCCATTTCGGAGAGCTGGGTCCGGTGAGTGCGCTTCGTTTTCGGTGCGCTGGTCCTCAAGGGGTTAAAGGTCCCTTGGAATTCTTTTTAATGAGCTTCAACAGTAAAAACCTTTTTCAACGCATTTTATAGATGCAAGTAACTTTTGCTTCTAGTCCCTTCCTTCCTCTTGATGCTTCCAGAGCATTGTAACTTTATTAACTCCCCCCCCCAAAAAAAAAAAACGTCTAAACACAAGAGGAAACAGCTTTATGCATTTTTACCTCTGTCCCTCCCCCCTCCCAAACATGTAATCAGCAGAAAAGTACCATTTGTTACACACAGAAATTAAAGGACTAAAGAAAATGAAAGTGCTTTTCAAAAACTTTTTTTAAACACTGAATAGACTTTAAAAACACAACGACTGAAAATAAAAACATTTCACTCAACTTACAACCTTTAAAAGTATGATAATTCAGAATAGTCATTCATTCTTCAAACAAAAATTATTTCAATCTATTTAAATAATAAAACTACAAAACCACAATTGTCTTACTGAAAGAAAAAATAATATTTAAACAGCCATAATAGCTCACAAGAACTTCAGAAAGGTTAAAAAAAACTTACAGCTGAATTATAATTTTTATAAAGCAACAAATTTGCTTCAATCAACAACTTAAAAGAATTTAACATTTGTAAGTAGTAACTTACTCCATTCAGAAATCTTTTTCCCAGATTTATGTATGTTCCAATTGTAAACAACTTTCATCTTCTTGGCCAATTCAGGCTCTTCTCCAAGTCTCTCAGCAAATATTTGGAAAACAAAATCTGATTTTAATGTGGCAGGCATCTGTATGAAGAAATTTTAGAAAAGTATTAAACTCAATTATAATGAAGATAAAAATTTCATTATGTAGATATATTTGGATAGGACGAAAAAAAGTTCGAAATTCAATATTTGAATTGAGTTCTTAAGCTAACATTAAAAAAAAAAATAAAATACATTCATAGTTCTAAAAAAGGGGGAACCAACAGGATCATTTTGATACAATTCCGTGCCTTTATCAGTTAGAATGGGCCATAATCGTTTTGTATTTCTAAAGTAAACTTCTTATATTACTGCAAACATTTACTTTTACATGCATACAAACACTTACCCAATTAGACAAACTTTGCAATAAGGTACAAGTACCAAATGAAATCATCAAAATACTTCAAAAGGTCTCCCCCTAGCTTAAAACACTGATTTCACATTTACAGTTATCTTTTAAAAATGTATCCCAGGTATCATATATATCATACACACACCCACCCTATTGAGCATCGAACAATCACCACAAAATATATTGTTAACTATGTATTGCATAACAAAGAACATAATGAAATAAATTGGACTTTTTTGCTTTATAGCAGTAGACTAATTCTGAGAATTTTTGGAATCGGATCAAATTGTTTGACAAGAAACAAAACTGCAGCTTTAAAAAAGGTGTTTAGTATCAAAGGCAGTTTAATTCATGAATTTTCCTCTCTGTTTTTTTCGTAATTTGATACTTCAAGTGCTTACATTCACACTCAACAAGGCGATTTGGAATGTATACAGCTCAATCAGATCAAAAACTGCTATGAAAAATCAGTTTTCTATGAAAATCGGCTCAATCCATGATTTGTTTTTCTGTCTTGAATGCAAAAATTTTAAAAGGTCCATTGAGTAGATTTTAATATTTAATGCCTTATGTGTAAAAAACAGGATGCTCAAATGGAAGACTACTGATCTTGAAGTAGCTCACAATTACAAATTTGACTTCAGAAGAAACAAAAGAGAAAAGTTTTGAAATAACTCTCAATAGCTGAACTCACTATCAGTGTATGATCTGTATGCAACAAATTAGAACATTTGTTATAAAACATTGCTTCTAGCTATGAACAATTCAAATATCATTTCTTTTGACTACAATTATAACTATAAATGTAAGACTAAGCTCATTTTAAAAAATACAAATGAGGAGGCAAAATATTATTTCATTGTTCTTCAGTGTTGTATAAAAATGGTTACAGTAAAATGGCTTTCATTACTGTATTTTTACTTGACCTTTAATCCAAACTTAACGGCTAAAAGTTTATGCAAGGAATAATTTTCAATCTTTCTTTTTCTTTTTTGATAGTGCTTAATTAAAATAATGTATTTAACTATTTGGTGGGTATTAAATTTCTTTCTTCAGAAAGGAGTTTTTACATCAAGGAGAACCAAAATATCAAACAGTTTTTATTATTTATAATGATATAACCATAATGCAACTAAATGTCCATAGTTTAGAACCACATTTGTACTCTTCAGTTTCTTCTCAAAATGTTTACATCAATGAGGTACAAATGCTCCACAAACAAAGAAAAAAAATCAAACATATTAAAACTAAATAAATAAACAAACATAAAATACAAAAATTAGAAGTAAAAGCATTACTTCTCCTAAATGATGAGGATCTGAAACTTCATTTTTACTGGATGTATCATCATTAGCACCAGCAAAAGACATATTTTCATTATCTTCTTCTGGATTTTCCCATATTGCTTGTAACTTCTGAGAAGCCAAGACATTTCCTGTAATTTTCAATTTTCCCGACATAAAAGCCTGAAACAGAAAAATGTAATAATGAAAATTTACGAACAGTAGTAAATTCAGAAAATTATAGTTACCGAAAAAAGAAAATTTCATTTTGCATCAAAATATTTGGGAACAAAAGCAATCATTTCCGTTCTTCACTCAATGTCTGGAGAAAATAATCATTTTGTACATTTTGCATAAAAAGTAAATGTATTATGACAGGAAAAATTTCAAAAAAAGTTTTGATTTCAAAATGAGAATTTGCTATTTATCTGGTTACTGTGGGATCAAAAATGTTGTTCTTTTCCTGAATTACTTAATTCTGTAACTGCTTTTACCATTTACTTTGCTTAAATGCAATAAAAATAAAAACCGTACTTAGAAGCATTATTTTCATTCACTTGGTAGTTTAATTTTCATGTCTTGATAAGTGAAATTCAAAAGTTTTTTTCACACATCACAGACAGAGACTGAAAGAGGCAGTTCTTTTTTTTTTTAAGTCTTTGGGAATTTAATGCTAATCCTATTTATAAAGTGCCACTTTCATTCTTGTTGTGCGATATTTCAAACATAGCATTGCAGCTTCGCTCTGGAAGTATAACCACTACTCTAAACGCACTGTATCAAATCTGGGAACGTTCCTCAAAAATTGTATAAATAGTAATTTGAGATTCCAAAACAGTTTCTACATGGGTGATACTCTGGGAAAAACATGTCAAATTAAAGTTATTTTAGTAAAAATTATGCTCCATTAATTTTGCTCATCAGAAAAAAAAAACTTAAATAATATAGAGTACAACGCTATAGAAATACTATATATACTTTTAGCTAAGGGGGTCCATCTCCTACGAGCAACAGCAAAAGAAAAAGATGCAATTTTGAGTTGGAAATTAAAATGATGTCACTTTTGGAAATTCCTAGTGAGGAAACATATCTAAATGTGAATAGGGTCCTATTGCAACTTGTGATTGCGAAAGACATAAATTGAATTTAAGATGTCAAAATTGATTTTTTTAATTAATTTGTATCATATTTTACAAAAGAGAAAAATTATCCTCAAACTTTGAAAGACAAGAGAACCAATCTTATTGCAAGCTCAAATGTTTGCACAAAAAAAAAAAATCGCCGAAACTAAGATTAAATAAATTATTCTATTTTTTTTAAATTTTCTAATTAATATCGTCAATTTTTCCAAACCTTCTGGGGATCAGCAGTTCCATCCATAATTTTGGCGAAAAGATCATCTTCCAGGATGAATGTACAATCTGGTTTGTCATGCTTTGGCGTTCCTTTGTAAACAGCGCCAGCATCATTCTTCAGATCCAGCGCTGAAATTAAAATAATCACAAGAATACAGAGTTGAAAACAAAAACAATAGTTACCTAACAAATAGAAATTGAAAGCAAAATGTTTAGGAACCAGAATTCGATCGAATGAAATACGATCAATTGTATCTACCAACAGTGAAGTTAAAAATTTCTTTTGCCCCACACAGAGGGAAATTTCTCGCTACGTTACTCGTAGATAGAATTCGATCGAATCGAACACAATCTAATCAGACCCTAGACTTACTTTTAGTTAGTTGAAAATTAAACGTACCTTTTCCAAATGTGTAAAGACAAGCTAGAGGAAAATAAAAATAGCGATGATAAACTGGGGTCGGAAGGGGGAGGGGGATGACCCCTAAGCAATGGAAAGAAATTATATTTTAAATGAACTTTTTAACACATTAACAGAGAATATTTTCCAATTTGATAACGTCTAAAAAACATTTCGCTTTTTATTTCATATTTTAATTTTTAAAAAAAGAACTGTTAACTATTATTTATTTCCCATTTTTGATAAATTCATCACAAAAAGTACTAATTTATCTTCAGAAAAAAAAATTTCATTCCGTTCTTTCTGTAACTTAGTAGGAACAAATAACAGTAAACTCTCGATTACCTGCGAGCGAATTATCCGCGAGGGTCTCGGAAAACGGACAAACACAATTAACTGATTTTTTTTCGAAAAAGCATGAATTTAAATTATGTTTTTTCTTAACATTTCTTCCCCAAGAAAGAGATGTACTTTATCCAATAAATTATTTTTACCTGGGCATTATCGTAAGTACCATTTCTTCATAGATTTTATATGCTTGAGAACCTCAAATACAAATAATTTTTTATGCTGCACCTATCGTCAGTTTGTACATATCACGTTTTAGTGAAATGCAATTATTTTTAAGCAAAAGAAATTTATCTTCTTTGCTCCTTATTTTATGCTTTTTTTCCCATTATCCGCGATGTTCGTTATCCGCGATACTCGTGCCACCCAATTCCGCGTATAATCGGGAGTGTACTGTATAATGATCCCTAATTACCATCAAGTAAATAAAACTGCACAAATGATTTTTTTAACTAAAAATTAAGTAATCTATTTCTAATAATAATCATATGGTAAGATACAAATACGGCTTGTGAGTGATCTCAAAAATCCAAATTAAAGGGTCAGTCAATTCATTTTTGTTTGATTCGATCGCATTCTATATCTGCAGTAGGATAGTGAGAAATTTCCTTCTGGGTGAGGTAAAGGAAATTTCTGGCTTCGCGATTAGTTGATACAATAGATCGTACTCTATTCAATCGAATTCTTTTATAGTTGAATGAGTTACTACGTGCTCAATTTTGGGGTTTTGGATTCAAATATAAGCCTTTAAATCAATTTACCTTCTTTAGCAGTATGAAGAAAAGTTTTTTTTAATGAATAATCTTAAGCTAATGGGTTTGGAAATTTGATTGATTTGTATTTAAGCACAGAAACGTAGTTTACTTACAAAGCAAAGACACAATTCTTATGGTGTCAAATCCACAATACAGGTTTTAATTTGCAAAGTATATCATTCTTAAAAGAAATTAACTTTCAATTAAACATAACTTTTACGTTGTCGTCATTAGCCCGATGTAAATGAAGGTATGAGATTCCATTATATTTCAATTACTCAGACATACTAACGACGACTCTAACGGTTCGAAAATCTAACGAGTAAAACCAGTGGCTTACACAGCACCCCCGCGGGGGAGGGCGCACGATCCTGAAAAATAACACTATGAGGAACACAGGAAAAATATTGTTTTGTAGTTTCATAGGGGGTGGACGGTGCACTTACAAATCTTGCGGTCGGGGTGGGGGGGGGCACACCTAAGTCTATGTACACAACTGAGTAAGACACTGCTCCGGTTGTTTTTTTTTTTTTTTTTTTTTTTTTTGTTAGAGCTGGATCACTACATAAGCACCTCATCTAGGTTTCATCCCCAAGTAAAACTGTCCAAGAATTCTGTCTTCCTCATACTAATACTTCAGACAGCTTCGTATCGAGAATCTTTTTTACGGAAAAAATGTATCAAATAAAAAATAAATCCTATACGCTCCCCTCCTGTTGAGCTATGGGCTCTTCTTAGAACATAACACAACCAACTCCATTCAGAAATACAAAACAAAGCGCGATCGAAAAAGCTAACTCATACAAAAAATAATATCCGGACTAGCTGCCAGGGCAGCTAGATTAGCTTCCTGCGGCATGTTGATGCATAACGTCCCCCCTCTCTAACTTTTACCTCATTCTGAAGTTTTATTTGATATAATTTAATGTTCATTCGATTTCAAGACGTACCACGAACGTGGCCCGGCGTTGCACGGGCACTTCGTGCCCTGAAAGTAGTGAGGAAAATGTCAAGAAACTACTCCCCGCCAAGGCGGCTCGCTAACAGGCGCTTCACGCCTTTACTTTTTTCCTGTATAAAAAAAATCATTCGAATTATTGAGATGCTTCGCGCCTTCAAGATGGTGAGGAAAGTTTCAGTAAGTTCAGCTCAGGCGCGGATCCAGAGTGGGGTCATGGGGATCATGACCCCCCCCCCCTTAACCGACCAAATATAGCAAAAAATTGCATTTTTGGGACTTATTTTACGAAAAAACTGCCAAACCACCCCATTTTTGCACAAAAATTGCACTTTGACCCCCCCTTTCCGAAAATGACCCCCTCCTTAACCAGAAGCTGGATCCGCCCTTGGTTCAGCTCGCTCAAAGGAGAAAAAGCAGACATTGATACTCAGTTTTTAATATAAGTAGATGGCTCTTCAACAAATGAATGTTTCAAAATATTACAAGTAGCTAGCGATAAAAATACTATGTAAGTCGCCCGCTTATGAGTTTCGTGTTTGATTTAGTTAAGCCTTCATTCAAAATTCTCATTTTCATTTTTATTATTGTTTCATGGCATGGCAACCACGTTTTGCAATGCAAGAATGGATTTCATATTTAATCATTTATTAGGCTTAATCGCTTTAAACTTGACTTATTAATTGATATCTTCGCTAATTAAAATCGTATAATTATATAGATTGAAACTAATGAAGCTTGAAAAATTACCTATCTATCGGTACCTGGTTCGACTTTCAGTTCATTGGCGTTCAGGAGAAAGAAGCGTGACATAGAAAGATAGTTAGAAAGAAAGATAGTTAGAAAGATAGTTAGAAAGATACTCAGTTTTTAATATAAGTAGATGCTACAAATCGTAGCTTCCGAATACTTAAACTGAGAGGAATCTACATACAATTAACACATTAAGAATATTTGTAGGTGAGGAAAAAAAGAAAAGATATAATCTGCAAAGTAACTCGCGAGGAAGTCGGAAGTGCTAACACTGACCCCGAAACGGCTGATTGACGTGAGGTAATCAGGAAGTCTCGAAGCATTCCGGTTGCTAGGGAAAGTAACATTCAAGACAAGATCATTTTAACACGCGAAGACTCATAACAATTTCAAATTAGAAGAAGAAAAATTCTTTGTTTTCATCAAAAGCATTTTGATCGTACATGGCTGCTACATTTACGAATAACACACAAGAAAAGTTTCAACAAGTGTTTTAATTTACTTACTTGCTCTTATTGGAGCCCCAGATTCTTGCTCAGAGATCTTTCCAGAGATTCTTGCTCAAAATTTTTACTTGACAGTTTTGGCCTACATTTGTCCTCAATTTGTCGCAGATTTACTTCTGTTATAGCCGTGCACCAAAATAAAGTTGAAGATTTTTCTTTTTTTTTTTTCTTTTTAACAAGTCAAAATATACACATAACGTTTTTGAATGCCAACTTTTCTTCAAGAAGATAATAATTAAAAATTGGTTTTTAATTTTAATTTACTTTATCTGGAGTGACCCCAGGTATTTATTGATCATTACTTTTCTGAGGTAAAAATTGGTCACTTAATTTTTACTTAGAAATAAAATTTTAATTAAATATGAAATACTGGAATGTAAAAGTAGAACAGTTCACTTGAGTGCAACAACATTTACCCAATTGTAACATGCTGTTCTATTTATAAAGATAAGCATTTTTAAACTGTTTACTAAATTTGTTATTTCATAGATAGATTCCCAATTATACATATATACACCAAGATCCTCTTCCCTCTTGTAAAACTAAATTGTGTAACTTTTAGTTTATTTGAGGAACTAATTTTTGACTAATATTTCCATTTTACTGTAAATATTAAAATTAATTACACAAAGGAGTATCAAATGTTTGCCCCTTATATAGATAAAGCAATTATTGATCACTAGGGTGATTGTTAGCAGTGGCGCACCAATGGGGTCTAGCGCTCTGATGAACTTGAAAAATGACGCCCCCCATACAAAGTAATAAAATCCAACTAGCTGTCGTGGCCGTCACGAAACTTTCTTCTATATCTATCTTATGAATTCCGGTTACAAAATAAAATACGTACTCCCCCGAGTAATTGGAGACAGCTACAATTTCCCAATTATCGTAATAACCCTGCAAATTCAGAATCAATGAGCGAAATTGGAAATCATTGCAAAAGCCTTGTTTAGATTAATTGCAAACATTTTATTTGTTAGTAAAAAGAAATTGGCAACAGTTAAAAATTTCAAATCATTGAAAGTTTTCAGCTGTTTTGATAATTAAATAGCGTGAAAGCGATTTTTTAATGAATTAATTTTTCGCATTGTTGACTAAGCGCAAAAATCACCCCACCCTCCTCCTGGGGCGATTGGCGCCAAAATTGAATCGATGCTTGCTTCCATATTGGGTTAGTGTTATTCCAAATTTCATTCAAATCGCAGCAATATTTCCCGAGATACAGTAGGTGCAATGACAAAATAAGCACTTTTGATTGCTCCACCCCCCTTTGAGATATTGACACACAAATTGAATCAGCACTTGTACTCAATAGGGTCTACCTATGGACCAATTTTCGTTTGATTCCGCCGGTTACTTCCTGAGATATAGCAGTCACCCTCGTGCAGAACACGTGCGATTGCTCCACCCCCCTTCGAGATATTGACAAACAAAATGAATCAGCACCTGTACTCAATAGGGTCTACCTATGGACCAATTTTCGTTTGATTCCGCCGGTTACTTCCTGAGATATAGCAATCACCCCCGCGCAGAACACGTGCGATTGCTCCACCCCCCTTGGAGGAATTCGCTAAAAAAAGTCAGGTGCACCAGTTCACATGGTGGTACATATGTGCAAAAATTTTTGTTCGATTTCATTCAGTAGTTTTTGCTCTAGCGCGGCCACAAAAACTGGTCACACACATACAGACACACACAGACACACACACACACAGACAGACATTTTCCAAAAATGGTCGAAATGGACTCAGCGCACCTCAAAACGTGCGAATCCGTCAAAATTCGACATTCGAAAATTTTCACGAAACCAATACTTTCTTCTATATATTAGATATAGAAGAAAGTAAAAATGTATAATAGTAGCAATCCATTAGGCAATATTAATAATAACATATTGCCTAATGGATAACAAATATAATAATGGGATGGATAACAAACATGATATTAATAATGTTTGCTCTTTTACCAAACACTGGATAAATTTTTCAGTTCCATTTATAACAATGCACTTTTTCTTTTTTGAAAGGGCTAACTTAAATTGGTTGCCCAAAAACACAAGAAGAATACATACAACAAACATAATTTATACATTCTCTGAAAGAAAACGTATAACAAAAATATTGCTAAGATTCTATTATGCTTAGTAAGGGAGCCCCTCCCCAAGAGCAATGGCAACCCCCCCTCCCCCAGACTGAGAGGCCTCAAAAAAGAGAAAATTGCCCCTAACGACCACCCTACAATTTCAATGGCGCAACCCACGTCATGACTCTCCTGATGCGCACACCTCCAATTAAAAATCAAAACAAGTAAAAAAGTCGAAAAATTCGACCTGTGTACGTACATGCGCAAGACTAAGTAACATTAATAACTGTATGAATTTTCTTTCAAAAATCAAAATATTATTATCATACTGTATTATCCGCATTGCTGACTCACGCACTCAGAAAATTTCCAGCTTAAAAATCCATAATTTAGGGGAAATAGTTCAAAAATAATACCACAAAGGGCGACCCGGTCTTAAATTTTTTGGAAAGGGGGTGGGTTCATTTTGCCCAATAAAACGCTGAAGTATAAAAGACGAGCAATAATGCACGCATCATGGGCGGGGGAGGGAGAGGGGGGGAGACAAATTTAGTTTTACAGACACAATTTTAGACAATCTTCGGCACTGTCAGCGAATTTTATTCTGAAATTTAAGTACAAAGGAAAAATATAAATGAATGTGTTAATTTTGCCGGGCCCTAAAGGTGTTACCAGGCTGCTACCCATGATAAATGCTACCTCCTTTTTATCCAACACTGAATGGACATGCACACATTCCAGCGTTTTTAATAAGAAATAACTTTTTATTACTAAAAACAAAAATTGCATCTAATGAAAATGGATACTCGTGCCTTTGAAATTTTCAGTTATGTCCTAAATTTGTCGAATCGTCCGACAAAATTTGCCGAATTAGGAAATTTTTGGAAAGTCACAGCGACCTCCCATCCGCACGCTTCTAATAACACTGTTTCTAAATAAACCAAGTAAAACAATCACAAACATTTCTATACAGTAAAAACTTAAGGCATTCGAGAGATTTTAAAAATTTTCAGAGAACTGCCTCAAGTTAGCAGCAAAGCAAACTTAAGTGCATGTCACGAATGAACGATAAGACGAATGGAAGAACTTGAATTAGAAGGATAGTAACTTAAACTTAGTATAAGTGATTTTATTCTGTCAAAGAGCAATAATAATTGCAATCTTTCTTTTTCCAAAAAACAAAAAAGATCAAAATTATAGAGTTTTTGCATATCTATCGGGAGTTCGGGAGCGAGCTAGCTTGAAAAAGTTCGGTCTCCCGGTTCTTTAGCTAGAGAAGACAGCTTTGTCGAAATAAGGATTGAACTGAACTGAAAGGAAGAAAAAGAATGAAAGAAATGAAGAATTTTAAAACAGTCTGCATTTGAAATATAATTTTGCTACAAAGAAAGACGGAAACATAAGGAAATAACTTGTTTTTGCTAACACACGTTCTAAAACAATAAAAGAAAACAATATCAAAAACAGTTTACTGCATTGTAGAAAAACGAGAGAGAGAAAGAAGCTTACGTCTACAAGTAATCCATAGCTTACCGTAGCTGGACATGCGAACGCCCATACTCGGTAATAGTATCAAAACTGTCCGCAATATCTACAATGTTGTTGTTCCGAATACAGACAACGAAACAAACCATTGAAAGTGTTATGAATTTGGACAAAAATAAACGCTCTCAACTCCTTCAGTTCCCGTTTTCGATCTTGTTTTTGATTTGCAGTGAAAGCTAAGGAAGCAAGCGGGAAAATGGGTCAGTTGAGTAGAAGGTTCGAGGCTAAAAAAGTGCAATGGCCGAAAAGACTGACAATCGCGAATCACATTGTCAAATTCATCGCGCAATGGGAAACGAACGCAGTTGGGGGGCAAAGGATTACTGCCTGCTGTGTTCCTATGCTTGAGATTCATAATTGGCAAAAATTATAGTGAGTAGAAAAAAATGTTTTTGAAATGTGTTGTTGAATTCCTAAAGGACGTACTTACTGATTTAGCTTTTGAATGAAATTTTACAAAGTCAAAATTCTTTTACGAAAATATCAATGCAGTAAAAAACGTTATAAGACGGATTCTAAAAATCGGAACATTTCTTCTTTTTGATTGCAATGCCAGAACGTTGTCAAATAAAACGTTATCAGGTTCAGATTAACGCACGATTTTACAGGTCTGTGGACTCGGGCACCAGTTTTAGGGGAGCCCAAATAAGATAAATTTCTATCTTTCCTTTTTTTTTTTTTTTTTGAAAACTATCACTTTGAAAATTTACATTTTCTGGTGAGAGGAGCACAAATTTTTCAACACCAGGGCCCAGGTTGTCATTAAAAATACTACACCGAAGCCTGTGTAAGTTAAGCATTTTCAGTGCATTTCACACTTTACAGATCAACTTATAAAGGTTACATGATGATAAAGGACTGAGTCTGCACCAGTCAAAAGCCGTAAATTTAGACAGATTGTCAACTTAACAGGTTTTACTGAATGTATCTAATTTGAAAACCGAAAGCTACTTGAACAGTATTTTGAAAAGCTAATTAGACGATTAAATTTGCCAAAACGGACATTTCTCCACTCGAAGATGTTGTGGGCCAAGTGCAAATATCGTTCAGGTTCGTTTACCAATCTTAGGGACTACGAGAACTTGCTTGAAATCTATTAATATTGATGTACTCAATCGAAAAATCCAATGTTCCCAAGCGGAACTTGTCTCATTAAATTTTAATTAGTAATTGAAACACGAACTCTTTTCCTTGGCTTGGTCACTCTTTCACTAGAGACGTTGTCCCTAGGTGGCGCTATTGCACAAAATATTTGCAATCTAAAATTTTATCAAACAGTTTTTCAACCATAATTTTACTTTTTTACTCGATTTTACATTTCAAAATATATTAATACGTTTTGAATCACTCACTTTTTTCGCTGTGTGACTTAATATAAAATCAAAATCGAACATTGTATCAATCCGCCAGGCGTTTCAGACATTCTCATTCTTTATTTTTGATCAAAGAGCGCCAGTTCGCGCGGTTTCGTTTCGCGTCGCTGTCTTTTATGGCTTGATATCCCCTTTTGGCGATGTTTTACAAAGAGCAACTTTTAGTGGAACGACTTTGTTGTATACCGTATTTTTTGCCGTATGTCTTATACGGCATAAATTTAAGATTAATTAAAATTGGGGGATTTAATTTAAAATTGGGTATGTCTTACACGGCGAAAAATACGGTAATATTGCGTTTTTTACGCTGCTATTTTGAATAACGTTTGATTTTTCAAAATTTTAATTAAATCTTATAAAATTGAGTGTTTATTGTTTTTGCTACATAACTTGCAGTCGTGAAAGGAGTTAGTTGTAGGAGATATAGAGATTATATAAGAACCAGTTTAGACATTTTTTGTTGCTGCTTTATTTCTAGAACATAAATTAACTATTACTGTTTTTCAGAAAACCAATACTTATAAAATCACAGGCAGTCATTTGGGGGAGGGGGGAGTCAATTCCTCTCCTTCCCGGCTTTGAAAAATCAATTTACATGTAAGTGGGCGTGGTTTTTGTCATTTTTGGTGCAATTTACATTGTGTATGCAGTGTTTGCCCCCGCTCCCCTGGAAAATTTGAAATAGCTTGTGAAAATACATATATGATATATAAGCAAGGGCGGATACAAGGGAGGGGCGATGGGGGCGATCGCCCCTCCCTTGAGGGACTCTTCCACAGCGGTTCTTAGATTTTGAAGTTCAAAAAAGGCAGTTTTAGTTGATTTTTGATGATATTAAGAGAAAGGGTGAGGATTCGGAGCTCTGATCTGAAAATTTTTCGAAATGGAAGACCAAAACATTTGTAACCAACATGTGTTAACAAGGGTGCATGGAGAAAAAAATAGACAAGTAAGAAAAAAAAAAAAAAACTCAATCGCCCCTCCCTTGGAACATTTCTGGATCCGCCCTTGTACATAAGGGACTGATTTGTTACCACGAATAAGTAAGTTTTGAACGACGTCAATCGTCGCCAAATATGATTCGTGACTTTTTCCGTCAATTTTGAGCTTTTAAAAGTAATGCATATTGTATGATGTGCTTTAATAAATGTAATTTAAAATTTTAAATGAAACCATTAAGATCATGACAGGACCTATAGTCTGTGGGCCAAGCACCGATATCGTTCAAGTTCGTTTACCAATTTTAGGGACTACGGGAACTTGCTTGAAATCAACTAATAGTGATGTACTCAATCGAAAAATCCAATGTTCCCTAGCAGACCTTGTCTCATTTATTTTTTAGTTTTAATTAGTAACTAAACAAACTTCGTATAACAGTGTTTCTACACATATTTGTCGAATTTTCAATAATTTTCCAGGTGTATATTGTGAAAAAACGAGAAATTTCGGAAAAACTCTCTATTTTTGTCAAGCAACGTTGAATGGTTCTATTATAAAAAGGGAGACAGCTTGATTACGAAAATGCACGATAGCTGCATTTCCACGTACTCCGATATTATTTTATTTTTATAGAAATGATAAGGAAGAGAAAAAAAAAACACCAACACAAATCAACACCTCAAATATACGAATGTAACGAAAAACAAAACAAAAAAAAAACAAAGAAAAATCCCTTCTCATTCCATATCTCTCTTATCACAATCACCCCCTGTTTCATAAAATCGGTTGAGACCTGACGCATGCGCGAATTCGAGGAAGGTCGCCGAAAAGAATATCTAACAGTATCTATATATCCATCTATATGTACATATAAATATATAGGTAGAGACAGACACATATATATGATATTTAACGTAATTATCCGCCCCTAGAATTCCATTTTCGCATATTTTGCCATCTATCTTTAATGGCCTGTAAAAAACTAATGAGACAATATTTTTTCGGGAACATTGTGTTTTTTTCATCTGTAGACTCTAAGGATTCAGAAAAATATCACATTTTGTAGTCCCCGAAGTTGGCAAACGAAACCATGTTTCTAAGCATCTTTTCTGCCTTCGGCTCACAGACTAATGATTATGAATAAGATAAATCAAGCTCATAAAAATATGTTTTTTAACAACAAGGGGGCTCAATACCCTGCTCGCTAACGCTCACCAACTCCCCGAAGATAGTTTCGAAATCTTAATTGCTTATTGAATCGCCTGCGAGGACGATTAAAATACGCGCTACAATTAGAACAAAATGAAAATCATGCTCTACCTCCCGTAGAAAATATGGTATAATTAAAGAGCTCATTATAATTAGCAGTACCAGGGGACCGAGCCCGCTTGGTTAAAAAAAAAGAGGTTTGTAAACTCGTGATTTTTTCTAAAATGCGAAGTACTTATTTAGATAAACTTGAAAAGCATTTTTAAGCCTTTGGTTGCAATTATGCTTTTAAAACAGCCGTAATTTGTTTTAAAAAACACAACCTTATTTAATCCATGCTCACCGTAAAATCACACCCAATTTCATTTCATTTGGCGCCTAAAGCGCGGGAAGGGGTGATGAGAATGGATGCAGAGTCCATGTTCTCCAGTACGCATTTGGTTCCAGTTGGTTTTGACTTTCACTTTACTTCACACTTCAAGGTCCCCCCCCCCGTACATATCACAACTCGTGGTTTAACCGAGATGGGGCCCTGAAGAGCGCTCTGTTCATTTTTGAACCAGGCCCTAGAGCCGAGCAAACTCTTGGCCCAGCATCCCCCAGAGGTATCGTTTCACTTGGAGGATTTTATGACCACGAACATTTTTAATGTCCCTCAGCCATCATTAATGAAGACGGTGGATCTTTTATCGGCTGGGCTTCCTCTATATGATCGGTCCGGAACCCTCCGGTTACGAGTCCGACGACTTACCGATCGGATTACCGAGGCCCACACCCAATTTTAACTTTATTCTGATTAATCTCTTTTAAATTTCAAAAACAATAATTCTAATGTGTTGCCAAAACTCGTTTGAAAAATACCATAAAAATACCATAAAAAATACCATACGCTGATGTGATTTAATATGAAATCCATTATTATAATAAAACGTGGTTGCTATGAAGCAGTAACAATAAGAGTAATCATAAAGAAAATGGCGAAAGAAAGTTCGTCAAACTTTTAATGAAGGCACGAAAAATATTTTTTTTTTTTTTTTTTTTGTGAAAACTCGCGTTTTTACAGAAAAAACGCCGATGTAGATGAACTCAAAAACCAAAACTTTATCTAAATACAAAATTTTATCAAAATCGTTAGAGCCGTTTTCGAGATCCGAAATATATATATATATATATATATATATATATATATATATATATCAGTAGCGAGGCGTGACTTCAAGCGTCAGTCATCGCTAACTTTCAAGTCTCTAAAGAAATATACCAGACCATATGTTTCGCTCAGGGGTGTTTGTGATAAGAAATTTCTGAAAATTTTGGGCTGCCGTTTCCGAAATTTAATTTTTCAGCAAACGAAAATTTTATTTCCGTTAAAGCAGGCAATTCTCCTCATTTAATAAATGAAGTATACTTTAAAATGATTAAAATTATTCATGTTGTTTTTATGAGTTTTAAAACTAATTAGTAATTAAAAAATTCAACTCACCTTGTAAAAATCTTGGTTCACAGATGCTTCTTTTTCAATTTGAAAAGTTCAAGCTTGCTGAAATGCAAAGCTCGAACGGCAACGAGCACTACTTTTTATGAAAAACATTTATAATTGAAACTTTAGCGAGAGAGTAAAAAAACAACACCACGCACACATATATTCGTTTTTGAAAGTTCGATGAAGTTCCAAAACACAAAAGGTAACAGTGTTTTCCCCCATGCAAAACTACTGTTGCAAACAATATTGTCTTCGACCCGTCGGGCTCATATTGGCGCCATCGTAAGATAACAATATTTTTCTAATCGCAACCCCTTTTTTTGAAAAATGTGACGCACCGAATTGAAAAAAAAATATAAAAAAGAATGAACGAAACAGGAGAAAAAAATCTCTACCCCTTCCCATCCAACCCCCACGATCCGCCATGTCCGCCAAAACTGAGAGTTGCCAGGTTGCCAGTAAAAACAAAATACTTTGAACATAAAATTTCCGCGAGTCATCGCCGATGACATCTAAGGGAAGCTGTGAAAGAATCTGATTGGCTGAAATGGCTGACAAGCGAAAAACTTGCGCGCGCACACACAAAACCGATGCGGTATCTTTAGCGATGAGTGAAGGTCACGCCTAATCGTTTACTCAACAGATGGTACCACTAAAATAAAATTATTTGGAATATTAAATGATCCGAGAAAATAATCTGAAAATAAAATTTTAAAAACTTTAATCCTTCCAGTGCAAAACGAGGTTTGCCTTCAGGTCATCGGCGAATCGTTCGATGACTTGAGGCCTCGCTACTGATATAAATATATAGAAGAATTATTCGTCTAAAGATATTAGATGTAATTTTGTTTCGAAACTTAATATTTTAAGAATGAGTTTCATATTTATTGATTTTTTACATGACAAAATATCTTACTAAATACTCTTTAGGAGGAAAAAAAGTATTTTAAAACTAACTATAACACTTTTATACTCAATTTTGAAATCGCACTTGAAAAGTAAAGTAATCTGATTTTTATATACTGTAAGTTACCATAAAATTCAATAGATGTCGGTGGACATATACCACTGCTTTTATCCCATGGCTTTTGAATAAATGAAACAGCTTGTTATCTAGTGAAGCCTTGCTTTAACATTTCAAAAACAATAACAATTTAACGTTGCCAAATACCATAATTTGAACTTGCGCTGATGTGATTAAATATGAAATCCAATTGTTATAACAAAACGTGGTCGCCACGGAAACAGTAACAATGAAAGTAATCATAAAGAAAATGGCGAAATAAAAGCTTCTCAAACTTTCAATGAAGGCACAAAAAAACGGGGTTTTTTGTGAAAACTCGCGTTTTTACAGAAAAAACGCCGACGTAGATGAACTCAGAAACCAAAACTCTATCTAAATACAAAATTTTATCGAAATAGTTAGAGCCGTTTTCGAGATCCGAAAAATAAATAAATAAATATATAAATATATATACAAGCATTGCTCGTTTAAAGGTATTAGATATGTAAACTCAGCCCCCACCCGAAGAAAAAATGAACTTGATGAATACGCATAACAAATTTTTAAAAAAGTTTGAAGTTCACTCCTCTCTAGGAGTCAAAGCATACGAAATTTCGCAACAATAGGTGCTGAGGAGCTCCTAAGTATAGCAGGTAGCAGGACGTTGGTTTTGTACTTTTGAACATTCGTTTTCAAACGTGGTCTCCAATAATATTCTATTCCTTAGCTCCGAGCCTAAATTGAGTTCCATCTAGGATTTTCGTTAAATTAGAAACCCTAATATTATTTGTTGAGTGTCTTCTGCGGGGTCAAAATTATGAATGCAGCTCACCTGCACTGAACCGCACATGCTTGACCACAGTTCGACTGACTATTACGACGAAAGAAATCTCTCAAGCTCAGGACCGGATTACTAAATAGGCAACATAGACAGTTGCCTATGGGCCCCAGAGTTTTAAAGGAGCCTTGAGAAATCCTGGAGATATCCTTTTTTAACTTTAGATGGCACTGAGCTAAACGTTAAGAACATTATTTGATGCAATATGTGAATAGAACTTAAGTAAACGTTCATACTTTCATCCAACTTCTTTCCCATCACCAGGGTATAATTTCTACCAAAAGAGATGCAAGAGCCCAAAAGTACCAACAACTTATTTTAAAGCGTGAATAGCATGAATTTTGCCTAAAATATTAAATTTCGTTAATGCAGGAGCTTTACTCCTTATATACATTATGTTATATGCATAGTGTTAACGGTGAGCAAATTAAGCTTTGCTCACCGTTAACACTATTTATACCTGTAATATAATAAATCATTATGATTGGTTACGTATTCCATTATTCCATAATAATAATTTTAAATGATTAAAATATAGTTGCACAATATATATCAGTTATTTAAAATCTCATTTATCAAATCCATATGGCAACGGGGTTCCCCTCATTTCAAATGCCTAAGGGACTCCAAATCTTTAATCCGACCCTGCTCAAGCTTACATTGTTCAGCGCACTACTAAATAGCAGGACAGCAAGGGTAGGCCAGCGAGCAAGCATTTTCCAGGTGCTTGAGCTGTACCCTAACCTCTTCCCTATTTTCCCCGTACGCCGTACGGGCATCGCTTTCGGGATTTAGCTGATGCACCCGTACACCGCACGGGCAATCTGATTTCTATTTCGCAATCAGTTTCGCCCGTATCTTTTCTATTTTTAGTAACAACTAATTCGTATGTATGGCAATAGTTGCCTAATAGATGATAGTTTGTAGACTACTGTGTTTTCTATTCTGATTGGTTTAGAAGCGCGGGGAAATGTAAAAACAAAAAACTGCAACAAAAAACATGACATGCTCTGGACCGAACTCTGGAAAAAAAATCAAACAACTAAAAAAAGGTTAAAAGCAACGCGAACCACAAAATCGTTTTGTTTTCCCCTTTCGGGAGTGACAGAAGGAACGTGGAGAATGGATTTTTAAAAGGCAGGGGGAGAGAACGCTAGTCAAAGCTGCGTGCAAATTTCTTAGCTAAGTGAAAACTAATGCACAACTCTAAGTTAGATTCGCTGCTTGTTACCACAATGCAAAACACAAGGGGAGCAAATAGGCAGAGTTGAAAATTGGAAAAGACGAAGGGATAAGTTGGAGAAAGTTTTTTTTTTTTTTTTCAAACGCAGCATGGAGCAATGAAAGCGTTTGGGCGAAAGTCGGGGCAATCAAATTTAAGATCGAAAGTGATTTTCCCCGACCATTCAAATTCTTTTCACTTTCCCGAATAATATCAGGTTTTCAAAGTGCTTGGCAAATATGTAGAACAATTACAACTCCATAATTTTTTGCTCCTTATTGCAAGTGTATTGCAAGATTTTGGGAATGCAATTTTATGCGTGGGAATGGGGAATCATTTTCGCCTTTGCTATTCTTTTTATCTCCTCAATATATTGGAACAATAACATTAAAAATACTCTCTTTAATGTTTCGCAGCCTTATTACTCTTAATATTTAAAAATGATCTTAAATTTTTCATTATTTCCACTATCCTCAGCATTCCCACTCACTTTCAGAAATGAAATCCTCTGTACTCTCTTCCGGGTTTTACAGAAAATATTCCATGAAATATTTCAGAATTGATTTTTTAACTCGCGCTTTCTTTTGCGGCCCCATCGATAAAATAAGGTGCTTCCCCTGAATGTCGATGTTTCCTGGTGCTTGGAACACATTTCGTGACCATTGACAATTCGTTTGCTCTTATATTGTTAAAATTAAATGTTTTTACAGCACAAATCGCATATCCAGAATGAAATGGGCACATCTCCAAAATTGCATTTTTTGGAAATATCTTTAAAAAGCATACCTTAGTACACCTTACATGAGAAACTGACCCATTTTTTTCTATAGTTGACAGTCGCAGCTAAAAAGCAACTTATGCCCTTATCATTCTCTCGATTCTGCCGATTGTGAAGGGAGAATTGAGTTTGAAAGGGGCACATCTTTGATAATCAGGGTTTGCCGAGCTTCATTGGAGCAAATTATGGTTAGTATTTTATTTTAAGCCAGTTAAGAAAACCGTAATTTTGACTTTTTTTAAAAATGACACTCGTTTTAATTGTTTGTTATTAAGTATAAATTGTTTGTGCACAAGAAATTTATGAAGAGTTCTTTTTTTAGAACAAGAAGAATAGTATTATGTAACCTAGCTCATTAGGAATTAAAATTTGATTTAATATCGTTCTGAAATGAAACAGTGATATGTAGGTTAAAGTCACGACAAGAACTTCAAAAAAAATTAATAAAGGTGTATATGCTGATGCCCGTAAGAATAGCTATTTTGAGATGCGCCCCTTTCAGTCTCCACGAATATGGAGAATGAAAGGGGCACTTCTCATTAATTACCGACTTATTTAAAATTGGCCGGGAAACGCACACCATAGTCACCTAGCAGAACCTTTAATCAACCAAGCAATGAAAGTTTGGCTAATTGTAATAATTTATTAGAGCCAGGGCAAGGATTTGAAAAAGTTTAAATTTTCAAATCGATTTTTCTCAAAACAGCTATTTTGAGATGTGCCCCTTTCATTCTGGATGTGCGAAATTATGACATTTTGTTCTGAGCCCATTTTAACAGCTATCCAGTTTGCCCACTGCAGATAAACGTTTTTGTCAGTCCATTCAAAAATGCAAACAGTTCTTTTAGAATTCATATATAAAAAACTGCAAGGAGCTTAATAAAATACTTACCACATAAGTTCATGATGTAAAAGACGTTTTTCCGAGCCCGTTCAAACGATTTGCTCGAGTTTTGACAAAATTTATGATTTTTTTTTTTTTTTTCAATTAAAATAAAATTTTCTGGATGATACCAGGTTTTTCCTGATACGTGGGAACCTCTCTTCGGAAAGTTCGCGCATCCGAAATTCAGCATTATCATGCACTTTCTGGGTAATCAAGCATTTTCGATCATGTCATTTTCGTATTTTAAAAGTGGTGCGAACTGTTTAATACTTTTGTTTTCAGCTACTAAAAACCGTACGTTTTGATTTGAGGGATAGGATAAGTCATTCTCGCGAAAATAGAAATTTTGAATCCTATGTACCAATTTTAATAATTTCTATCAATTAATCTTTTTTTTTCTTTTCAATACAAGCTTTACATTCACTTTTAAATATAAAATTATTTCATTTTTAAAAAAAATGTAAATTACATCCTTCATTTCACATGAAAAACGTCGTACATAAGTAATTTATGAAGGGTTAAAAAATATTTTAAACTGCTCCATGAAACAAAGTGAAAAAATCTGGTATGGACCCCACACTACTTCCTTTTACGCGTAAATTTCTTAGTATATGAGTCAAGTGTTAAAATAGTGCTTAGAATGAGCAAGATAACAAGTCAAACATTTACCCCCCTAGTTTGCCACGAAACAATGCAAAAAGATGCTTTACAATAATAGTCGTAATTAACTCGGGGAGGTGGTCGAAAAGGATTTTTTTGACTAGTTATATGTTGGTAGGTACATAAGCACTAGGGTGGGGCGAAAAATAAAAAATTTTTCAGATCAACTTCTAATAGTTGCCAAAAGTTGTCTTTGGTGAAAGTTAGCTTTTGTGCAAAATTTGAGAAAAATCGGTTAATATCTTCAGGGGGCGCTGCAATTGCAAAGTTTTACCATAGCTTTGTTACGGATTTTATGGTTAAAATATCAAAAAGAATGCCTTTAGCTAGTCTCTTTGCGTTTGTTTTTACTCAAAAGATGTTTTCATGCATTAAAAGCATATGAAATGACTCACAAACTTTATTTAATATAATATATTTATATTTAAAAAAATCACTTTTTTTCACGTTTTTGTTTCTTTTTAAATGCTTAAAATAAAAATATATCATATAAAATAATTTTTTGTGAGTTATTTCATATGCTTTGAATGTATGAAGGTATCTTATGAGTAAAAAAAAACGCTAGAGACTACCTAAAGGCATTCTTGTTGATATTTTAACCATAAAATCCATAACAAAGCTATGGTAAAACTTTGCGATTGCAGCGCCCCCTGAAGATATTAACCGATTTTTCTCAAATTTTGCACAAAAGCTAACTATCACCAAAGACAACTTTTGGCAACTATTAGAAGTTGATCTGAAAAACTTTTTATTTTTCGCCCCACCCTAATATGCACGTGCTGAAAGTTCGAAAAAACTACTCAACATTTAATCGGGGGTGATCAAAATCAAAATTTAGACCGAAACTTGAGTGAATTTTTTTTTCACGATCAGAATACTTCCTTTACTACGTGAAAGGAAGTAAAAACAACACAATGGACAAATAATAGGCCTTTCAGAAAAGTCTTTTAAATCATAAAGATAAGTTACAATTACAGAGCAACCATAAAACGAAATACTGATTCTGAATGAGATAAAACACTAATAAATATTGCTTAGTTAGTTAATTTTTAAACTCGAAAAATTGTATTCCTAAGAAACTGATAAATTCAGTTGATGATAAATCTAAAGATGTTGACTTCCTTATTTTAAGTCTTAAAAATTGGCTTAGCATTAGAAAGTTACTTTCTATTTCATAAGTGTTGAGAATTTTTTACATTTGTAGCAATGTTCGTGGTTTAAATGAGATTCTCAACCTACTCCATGAGCTACAGGACTTGCTGAAACTTTGACAGGAGTCCAGAAAAAGGATTACTATTAATTTGCTGATTCAAGGCACCAAGGTTTTACTAAAATTTCAATCCTTATTAAATTAGATTGAATTCATAAAGATGATTAGTTTTTTTCCCTGTCCTTTGCTTTTGTCTATTATTCATAGAATACCACTAAAAAACTTCATTAGCTACCTTACAATTCATTTTCTTATTAAAATGTTTGTACTGTGATAAAATAGAGATGTTGAAATGATTTTCGTAAATTTTAGAAAGATAAAACATCTTTTTTTCTGTTATTGATCCTTCAAGAGAATGGTAACGGCAAGGAGTCTTCCTAAAGCATAAAAGATTGAATACCACATAATTATATAATGGAGTGAAAATTCTTAAAAATAACTTTCACACATTACACTGCCAAAAGCTTTTATGCAAAGTACTTGTTAACTCGAGAACTTAATGCCGAAATTCTAATCACAACTTTCAATATACTTTTAAAATATTTGTCTTAAAGCATCATTTTAAGAAAGGACTTTGGTCTTTGGTGGATATGTCTTAAAACAGCTTGTGGTCAACCAGGAATGGATAGGAATTTAAAGGCATTTAATTTATATGAAATGTATCCTTATTCTTATCAATCCTAACACGCATTTTATTTTTGTGTTTTAGTATTTATTCGCAGATTCATAAAGCATATAAGCAAAAATTATTTTTGTTTTTCCAGAATTGTCATCTAAGAACCCTGTTGAGTGATCTTGTTTTGCTTTTCGTTCAACTTTTTCTACTAATAGTGGATGCGTTGACTACCACTGACAAGTTCCCCTATTCAAAATTGGCCATTCCTGGGGTCAAGAGGTGTAACTGCCACTTCACTTTTAAATTTATTTACAGGAGGATTTGCCATTTTTTAAATAATTAATGTCTGTGATCACTTTCGATTAATCAAGATCAATTAAAAACACGCCACCTTTACTATGCTTTTGAACTCCATACACCCTTACCTTAGATTAGCTTTAAACAAGATCACAATAAAAGTGTTCTGTACGTGGATATTCTTAAAAAAAGATTTGTTCTTGAACTACTATTCACAAGTCTTCGTCTCTTCCCCTCCTAGATTTTCTTATCCCCCCCCCTCTCCCTCCACCAAAAAATTAAATATTTTCTGGTTTTAAGACATTAGTCAGTTAAACTATTAATGTTTGCTCTAAGCCACTTCAATTAGAACTTGACAACTGAAGAGCAGTAGCCATAAATAAAATATAATTCCACTGTATATAACTTTGTGTATGAAGAACCAACTAAAGGCATCTACATTTACAAATGTAGTAAAATGTTTTTTTTAGAGAAATATATCACATCGATAGACTTTTACGAAGTTATGCTTATTGTAAAATGTAAAAAATAAACAAAAACTTACTTCAATTCTTTAAGGAAGAAAATGCATTTACAATGGGAACAAAAAGGTTTATTTTCATAAAAATGTGAAAACTTTTTGAAAAGCAAAAATGTCACACAGATAAATATTGATAAGGTTGGCTAATTTATGCTAATCAGGTCATGAAAATCACTATTAACTTTTAGATACTGATTATTAATGCATTACAGCAAATGGAAACAAATTCACATACTGCTCTTAATTTATGTCTGTCAGATCTGCTAACCTTAGATTAGCATGCAGATGAAAAACTGGCCCTATTTACACTTGTTACTTTATTGCAGTGACAAGTTCAAACAGTCCTCAAAATGAAATAAAACTAGTACAGCGCAACAACATCATTATTCTTCAAATGAATAAAACAAATATGAAACAAATTAATGAATTTCAAATCAATGCCACAATTTTGGACAATCTAGCTTTGTTCATGTTCATTTAACCTGTATTTGATGCTGGCTAGGTTGCGTGGTCGATTTAAAATTTACACTGTCTCAATAAATAAACAATTAAACTATTTCTGAAATCTGTTCTTTTCCTCAGCTAAAACTCAAAAAGAAAAAAAGGACAACTAACATTTCTCTCCATCAAAAAAGGCAAGAACTAAAGAATGTGTGGTGCAACCAGGCCTGTCATTTAGGGGGGTCAATTGCCCCCTCCCCCCGACTTTGGAAAATCAATGTATTTACATAAAAGTAGGCATGGTTTTTGTGTTTTCCAATGAAATTGAATTGTATTTGGACCCTTTACCCCCCCCCCCCCCCCAGGAAAAACTTGAAACGACAGCCCTCGGAGGAACCCAAGAATAACTAACCTCTATTTCCACCACACCAGTGGTTCTCAACGTGAGGGCGATTGCCCCCAAGGGGGCAATTTGGCTCCTTAAGGAGGCAGTAAATTCTTGAGGGGCTATAGGCGGGCGATGGGTATTTAGTTAGAAGAGAAAACAGTAGCAATAAAAGTGTAGTGAAAATCGAAATTGTAAACATGTACGAAACCAGCTGCTCAGAGTTCGGACAATTAATCACAAGTTAAGAAAGAAACTAATTAAAGTTCAAGAGCTTCTTCCTTGCACCTTGAATGAACCTTAAGAAGTATTTTGTCATTCACTGTCAATTTTATGAATTTTCAGATTTTCAATTTATTTTCCTTCAAATTTTAAGTTTCAATGATTTTAATTCCGCCAGATTCCAGTGTAGAAAAGAAAATTATTTCTTGAAAAATGTACTTCTGTTTTTTGAAAAGTTCGTCAATGATATTAGTTAAATATTACTCTTCAAATGCTTATCCGTTCGCTTTGTATCAAAGAAAAAAAAACTCAAAGGTATTTATTTATTTTTTAATATTTTTAGTTTAAAGTGATTGGTTATAATTGCTATATTGAGTACATTTTACTTCAAATTCAAGTTAGTTACTTATATTTTCAATAATATCGATGTTCAATTGCGCCAAATTTACGGTTTTTTCAAGGAAGAAAGGGAGGGAAGGTGTGATAGGTGTCAGTGAGCTGGTTGAAGGGGGTGATGAGCTCAAAAAGGTTGGGAAACACTGTACTACACCATGCAGAAAAAGGAACCGCCATTGCTAGCGATGCTCTCTCGACATTCCAATGTGCTAATGCGAGCTGCTTGTCACTCGCGCCTGAAGCATTTGTAATGTTCGGAGGTTTTAAAAATGTTTTTAGTGTTTTATCTCTTACTAGTTTGTGTTACAAATAAATGCCTAGAGTTTTTTAAAAACTGCAAGTTGTGTGGTCTGAAGTTCTTGGCCGGCTAACACGCTGTCATTGTTTTAACCCGGGATGGAAAGTGGCAACCGGGCCTACAAAATTATATCATTATTTGAGTGCAGTGGTATTATTAGAATGTGTGTGACCCAGTACAACAATTCATTGTACCACCCTTTCTCACCCAACATTATTTACTCTAATCTGTAAATTTAGTATGCTGCCGTGCTAAGCGCAAAAGTGGTATCTGCAGACAGGCCCGTTATTAAGGGGGGTCAGGGGGGGTCATTTGCCCCCCCCCCCCGACTTTGAGAAATCAATGTATTTACATATAAGTGGGCGTGGTTTTTGCTGTTTTCTGATGAAATTGTATCGTGTTTTTACCCTTTACCCCCCCCCCCTGGAAAAACTTGAATTGACGTCCCTGTCTGCAGACGATCTCAAACTGAGATATTGATGTTTAAAATTTTGCGTCTCCATGTATTTGATCCAGGAGATACTTTATAAGAATTTAAAAAATATACTTTCTTTTCTAATGACCATAAAACATTGCATTTAGATAAAATAAGTCATAAAGAACCACCTGGTGACAGTAACTCAATTTTGTTAAAAAGTGCAGAAATGACTTTTATGCTTAGCACGGCAGTATGGTTGTGTATGCCAACACAATAAAAACTATCTTTTGCCTTTTGTTCCTTACTATTTTCTTTTCGAGGAAATTAGTACATAAAGACTACTCAATCACACTAGTATAAAGAAAAGTGATCCAAGAACAGGCAGTGATTAATCTCAAAAACCCAAGATACTATTCATGTTCTTTTAAAAATAAATAAATTTTAAAGAAGCGAACTCAAAGCATATATGTAAAAGTAAAAATGATCTTGCGTAACTACTTTAGCAGCATTTTAAATGCAAGTATCATGTGTATAGAAAAAAAAATGGCTTAATTTAAAATAATATTTTAATGAATTTAAGCTCAGGGGCATTGAAAGTAAAAAGCATACAGTTTTAGACATTTTTCACTTCTTGCTTTTATAAAATGAAGGGGGGGGGGAATCTCGAGCTCCAATTAATTTTGTAATTAGTTTCCCCAATGTTCAACTAAACATATGATTTTGCACCATGTAAAGTTATGTCTTAAAACTAAAATTGTATAATTCGCATGCACAAAGAAATCATATGTCATGAAAAGAAGAGCTCTCCCTTAGTGAGACCTGTTAAACACTGAGTGGGTTCAACATGGAATATTTTATTTAGCTAATCCTAACATGCATTAAGACATTGCTAAACTAAGGAAAAATTGCAGCACGTGAGCTTTAATGGTAGAATTTACTATGAGTAACTCGTAGCAGCTGAATTTGCTGTTTTTGTACAAATTTGAGTGCATGTGTAACACGAACAGTAAGAGATATTTGTCTTCTAGAAGTGTACTAGTCAAGTAAAAACTGGCTCTCAGGTATACAGGTGTCAATCAAGCTCTAATATGGTTTCCAATTTTCAATAGCATAGCAGTCAATGTATTTTTAAAAGGTGCATGCTTCACAATAATGCATAGAAAATACCATTTATACAAACAAAACCATTTTAAAGCATGCAGCAGGATCTAAATAGAATGTTCTTCCAACACTTACCTCTGATAATTTTTATGCATCAAAGAAAGAGTCAGAGATATTTGGGAGTGATTTTCGAATTGAAAACTTCTTCAAACAATCTGAATTTTAAAATTGCTAAAGATGTACTTTCAGATAAACTAAATATCCAAGCAGTAACTTTCCTCTTGGGCTAGAATCAACTATTTTACAATGATTTATTTCATTTTGTAAAGGTAAGAATTTAAGTCCATGCTAACATTAATGATCTTTTAAAGCTAGATTTCCTAAAAATTCCAAAACTACTTTTGTGATACCACTTTGAAAATTTGTTTTTTGTCACTACAAAATATAAAAACTTGTTTTAGGAGACAAAAAATAACATTTTTCTTGAAACGAAATGCTAAATAGACCATCAAATCCACCAGACAAAAAGAGAACACTGGAAAAAGAATTTATATAGTTAACAGGACTACACATATACTTCGAAAAACATGCCCTTTAGCATTTTGCAAATAAAATACCTTTAACCAAAATGGAATCCTAAATGAGGAAACTATCACAAATTGCTTTCCTATTTCTGCACATAAAACTACTGTTTTGGGACGACCTTTCCAGTTTAAGGTCTCGACTCTCTAACAGGGTTGTTTCCATTAATGCTTTTTGTTCCATGATTTTTACCAGTGTTTTATCCCTTATCTTCGACACATAAATTAGAACAGAAGATGTTTAGCCTAATGCAAGCGCTGCAAATGGATTATCATTTCTGAATCCGAAATTCACATTCCTAATTAGAGAATACATTTCAAAAATAAAAGAATCATAAAAAAAAATTAAAAATTATCTATCCCAAAAAAATTTCATTATGACCTGGTTTATGATTCCTATGAAATATTAGATATTAGTATTTTATGATAGAACAGAAATCCCTCTTCACAATTTTCATGTTGTAATTTAAAAGAGCATGTTGTAATTTTTAACATTAGGTGTGGAAAAGGATAAATTAACTAATTACTATCAAAAATAAAACTCAACTAAAAGGCTAAAATCGAAATCTCCTCAAATAAAATTGCTCCCAACTACCCCCTAGAAAACAAGACTTCCAGGTAATGTTTGTTGAATCTGATTCTTTACATGCTATAACTAAAAAACAGTAAAAACTAAACATATTGAATCAACATCTGAATAGTCAATGAACCAGGAAACTTGTGTATTAAATGTTCACCTTTGCGGAAATTGAGCGTAGCAGAAAACAAAAAATTGAAAAATAAATTGTATACACATGTTTAGGGGTGTTATGGAAGTTTTTTATCCTTGCAGATAACTGTGGACTTCTCCGCATAAGTAATCCTAATAAAGCCAAAGGTGTTTCACTCAGCTTATTTAAGACACATAGGTCCTACTGCCACACTTGCATTAAACAAGAGCAAAATTTGTGTATAATTGTAGTTTTCTCCCACTGAAAGTCAAGGTTAGTTTTTTTTCCCTGTATTTTTAAATTCAACTGACATTCATTGCAACTTATGTATCAGATTTTATTCCAGGTCTATGCGTATAAATTTTAAGAATTAATATTTACTTACTCCAGGTAGAAACTTGCTTTCCATCCTTCAAAATATTCCACTGATAAACGGTTTTAATTGAACTAGCCAAATCGGGATTTTTTTTCAATTTCTCTCCAAGTTTCATGAAAATTTTGTCACATTTGGTATTGGAATGTATTTCCGGCTAAAATAAGAAAAAAAAATTCAGAAATTATGCTCCATAAAATAATGCATGAAAAATATTTTAAATAAAATCAATTATCCTATTTTAAACAACTAATTTTGTTAGCAATTAAAAAACAATTCTTATAATTTTCGAATTTTTTCAAGAAAAAAAGATTTCAGTGAATAAATTTCATGGGAGTCATTTCAAATTATAGAACAAAATGGGGGCGGGGAGCAATGATCCTAAGAAAGTAAGTAAGTAAAATATACTTCATGAATTTGAAATACATACAAAGCAAACATTTAAAACAACAATCTTAAACTATAGCATAAATATCAAAAATTGCATACCTCTGGTGTTTTAACATTTTTTCTAGCGGCCAAAAGGGGTTTAAGTTTCTGTGTGAGCATAATATTTCCTTTAAGCTTCAACTTTCCTGACATAAAAGCCTGAAAAGAACAAAAATACTGAGTAACACTGAAGTAAAAAATATAGCAGGAAACTGCAGCCTTACAGTATTTACTACTGCTTCAAAATAAATAAAAACAGAAAAAGTTTACTGAAAAATATTTCAAGTTCAATTCAAATAGTTCCCAACATTTATTTGACATAATGAGAGGTGTGGAGATGTTAATGTTTGTATAAAAGAAAGCAATTAATGACTTTGGTATGAATTTATAAGAAATCTTGTAACAAAAACCATTGTTGGCCCTATTTGAGTGTTTTCACAATCATTCAGCCACTTAGCCTCATAGCCTATTGAACCAAATACCTAGAAAGGCAGGAGGGACCACAGCTTCCAGAATATTTAACAGTCATAATAGAGAAATATCTCTTTTTTTCTATTTATTGTAACATGAAAAGGTAATTTTACTCTAGTTCCATCTTAATCTTTCTATGTTTGAAGTTGAATGGTACTCCAAATGCGAAATGCCTATAAGCTGAGTCATAGGAAACAAAGAGTAACCAAAACCAGTTTGGTTACTCTTCTAAAGAATAACAAAAGCTTTAAATTTTAGTGTGTACTAACAGTGGCGTAGCTAGGGGTTGGCAGGAGTGGCTCTTGCCAGGGGCGCAGCAGCCAGGGGGGCGGCATTTTGACCAATTAATTTTTTTTTTTTTGGTCGTCTAAACAGACTGAAAAATGAAAACTTGATAGACAACCTCGAGCAGTGCAAACTGTGCCCCCAAAGCTACACCATACAAAATGTGCAACTTTGCTTTGTTAGATTTCGGTTGGATATACTGATGTTCGCTGAAATCTATTTAGGGCGAAATTCAGGTGAAACGCTGCATCTGCAAAAATGCGTTGCACAGGCTAATTTTCGGGTTTTCAGATTCTTGTGAAACGTTGTTTGCGCCAGAGCGCCAATTCGGCACTTTCGCGCAGATGCAGTGTGCAACGCACTTTTGCAGAGGCAGCGTTCCACCTGAATTCCGCCTTTAGTAAAATGGGTCTGAAGTCTGTATAATAGGCTGATCTGAAATCGGCTAGTCCATAAAAGGGATAGAAGCAAAACTTTTCTCTCCGCTTCTTTCCAGCCGTTCTTTTTTTTTTTTTTTTCACGATATCACTTCAACTTATCAATTACATAATGTACTTCGGAAACAACGTTCTACGCTTTTAAAAATCGGCGAGCTTTTGTTGAAAACATGAGATTTTATGAAGACAGAAAATAACTCCTCTGTTGGTAACAATTTTTCTGTGACGAAAACTAGCGAGAGAGCAATATGTATTTCTCAAAAACGGGAGGGAGAGGTTTCTAAAAAACGAAAATTGCAAATTTCGCGATTTTAAAAATTTATACCAAGAGCCTACATCAAATGAAGATTCTAAAAACGAGTAACACAAGTACAGAATTTGAACGAGTAACGTTTTCAAACGATGTTTGTGCTTCGATGGCTCAATACAGAAGGTAAGAAGGTTCAAGAAAAAAAAAGATAAATAAATCTTTTTTACTGAGTTTCGATTTCGTATTTTGGAAATTTTTTTATTTTATATGTACTTTAATGAAGTGCTCTCACTTCTAAACTATATATAGCACTACTTTGTTCTTTATACTTATTACCATTTTAGTATTATTGTGGTTAGGGATTGAGCTGGAATTGTAATCACGTCAGTGCAATATGTTTTGTGCTCTTTCTATTGTTCAAATAAATAGAAATAGCTATTGTTCCTCATGTATTACTAAACAAAGGAACGCCAAGTGAATATTGAGGGTAGATGCGTGTACTCTACGCTACTTCAGGGGGGAAAGCCACTCTTTTTTAAAACGGTACACAAATACACGTGCTAATCAGTTTTTTGCTTATCCTTCTCAATTTTGAGCACCGTCTTTGTGCTACCCGCCAGTACCTTCCATATTATTGGCAGATGTTTGTATATGCTGTATTAAAAGGAAAAAAAATCAAGAAAATGCTTCTGGTACTTTCTTAAAGCCAGGGAGGGAACAATTGCCCCTCTCCTAACTCTCTTCATAGATAATATTAGTTTTTCATACCGGCGGGTCTCTGGAACATTTTAAATGCTTAGAACGAAAAGTATTTATTCAGAAAAAATAATCTGAGGCCTAAAAATTGCGAACTTTCAGGAGGCGTATTTACTAAACCAATTTCAGATCAATTAAGCTTTTTATAATTTTTTTTGCTTTCCTAATTACAATTGAATCAGTGCTTTAATTTTTATTTAAAATGCACAAATTTTGTTTATTCTATACATTCTTCTGGTGTTTTAAAACAAATTCTATTTAAAATGAAAGCTATTGTGAAAAAAAAAAAACACTGTGTTCAATAACAAATTGCAAGAATTATTCGTTTTTTGAATTTGTGTGAAATGATGGGGAAAGGTAGGAACGCCCTGAACTGAATTGTTGGAAAGACAAAAATTCTCACATTGAACAAAAAACTTGAATTTTACCCAATTATATGAACAAGCAAACTTATGCACTCATAACATGCTGGGGAACACTACGTGATTTTTAAAAATGCTGAAAGAAAGAAAAAAGAAAAAAAAGTTGCAACATTATTTGCAAATATTTTGAATAAATAAATCAAAATTTTTGGAGTAAGGACATTTTGGGAGGTCAAAACGACCTCCCATCAGAGTGACCTCTAAGGGGGGCGAAAAATTTTCAAGTTCGCCACGGGCGTTGTGGCCCTTAGCTACGCTACTGTGTACAGATAATACTACCGAAATTATTATGCAATGCATTCACTTTTAATATAGTCATTAAAGAAGATATGTGGGACATATGGATTCCCTCAGGAAGGAATTTGTTATGAATTCATTCAAAAATCAGCAAAGGCTATGCTGGTCCCTTCAGCTTTTCTAGGTATATGGCAATTTTCAATGTTTCTAGTGTTAATTTCGGAAAATTACCTTTTGAGGATCCAATTTTCCTGTTACTAAGGATAGCATATCTTCGTCTTCAATAATTAGTGTGCAGCCAGGCTTCACACCATTTATAGTTCCTTCAACTATTTTCCCAGACCCACTTTTCAAATCCACAGCTGAAATGAAATTTAAGTCAATATTTTTAACATAAAGAAGAAAAATATACGCTTTCGTTAAAACTTGAAAATGGTACAAAAACTTTTTCCCACGCCTACCCCATTTTAATATTTTCAACCGAAAAAAAAAATTCTGATGCTCAATCTGCACAACTCTAAACTCTATAAGAAGTGATGCAAAAATATGGGTGTCACACCAACTAAAAGACATCAATTTCAAGAAATTATAGAGGTGGAGCCCTAAACCCCCTGTTTGTGTATAAATGTCACTCTTTACTCCCCCTTCTAGTTGATGCGCTTATAATTTAATATTGACGTCCAAAAATATAAATTAGATCTACCCTTGGATAAGTAGCATATGGGTCATTCTCCTAAAAACAGTCATTTTTAAGCTTATAAAGTTCAGAAATTTGAAAGGTAATTTAATCAAATGAAACATTTTATGGAAATAGATATGTGCAAAGACTTAAGAAAAAAAATTGTCCTGGAAAATATTCACAATATTTAAATACATAAATTAGTTACAAAATTTGAAAAGTGAAAGAAGTAGTTGAAGGTTGTAGAACTAAATAAACATCATTGCTGTTTCCATTGATAATTCGCATTAATGAAGTAAAGGAGAAAATGCCAATATTTTACACTCATTTTCAAAAGTCAGAATCAGGTTTTACATGAAATTAATTCAGAAAAAAACTTACTCCAAGTTCCTGTAACTTTTCCACCTTTTAATATATTCCATTCATAAACTGCTTGAATTTTTGAAGCCAGCTCTGGCATGGAAGCCAGCTGGTCAGCCATAGTTTTAAATATCAATTTGCTATGTAAAGTACTAGCAGGCTATAGTGAAAAAAAAAACTACATATAAAAACTATTTAATATAAGTTCATTACAAATTAATGTTTTGCAATCTTCACAGACGGGTAATTCTTGGAAAAAGAAGGAATTTCATAAATGGTTACACAAAATAAATTCTTAACCCACATTTAAATTTATTTTTAAGAGGGATCTTAGCTTAAACAATAACGCTACTATAGTGGTTCAGATGATAAACACAACTTAATAAAGCTCATAAAACATAAAATAACTGATGTCCACAGACACTGTTTGTCGGATAGTACTATTTATTGATTGCTAGATGTTGTTTAAACTGTGTAGTGTAAGTTGTTTTATAATCACTAAGTTTAAGAAATATGCTTGGGAACTATGTCCAATAATCATTACTAAAAGGAAAGCCATTCAATTTTAAGGCTTCATAAATATTAAAACTATTAATTAAAATTACTGATTTTTTAATTGTTTTGATGCATTTTCATTTGAAAAATGATTACTTTAAGAGATGCCATTGAGATATTCCTTTCAGTCCCAAGAGTTTAAACTGAGAACAAAATTCAGCTACTCACATTTGACGTAACTGGTCCAGAACTAGGCCTCGGAGCTTCAGCTAAATCAATATATGCACCAGATATCACAGGCTTCCCAGTTTCAACACACTAGAATGGAAATGTATTAAGTAACAGCACTGCAGGAACACTTTGTGAACAGACAATAAAATTTCCTTGAGATGGCAATAAGTAAACCTAATCAAAATGTAGAGATTGAGAGGTGTGCATGGTTATAATACATAAGTTTCATTAATTACAAGTTAAACTACACACATGGTTTCTATAAAAATTTGATTCCATACAAAATGTCTGCATGCATCTGTTAGGTGCTACAAGGTAAAACTCTGCTGAATAGGAACCTATCTTTTTTCTAGCAGACATTGAGATTAAAATGTTGTTAACTTCCACTTTAAAGAAAATTTCAAATTAGAAAATAGTCTCTTTTAAGTTTGCACTCATTTACTTTCAAAATCCTTGAAAGCATTTTGAACAGGGTTCACACACTCGTAGTGTATCAGTGGATTATTTTCAGTGGATTTTTTTAGAAAATGACAGATTATTTATTCCATTTAAAACTTAAAAAGCTCAAATAACAGTATTTTAAAAATTTAATCAAAAGTATCTAGAAATTCTATTTGAAGTCTGTCTTCTATATGAATTAAAAAACATCTTTTCCGTAATAAGAATAATACATATATAAATATATATATATATATATATATATATATATATATATATATATATATATATATTTATATATATATTTATATATATATTTATATATATATATATATATATATATATATATATATATTTATATATATATATATATATATATATATATATATATATATATATATATATATATACGAGGGCTGTCTGAAAAGTTCTCGATATGAAAAGGGCAAAACTTATAAAACAAAGAGAGATGTTCTTATTAAGGAGTCTTTTGGAAACTTGAAACCGTAATTTTGGCTATTTTTAGTTCAAATTGTGTGCGTGACAGCCATACTAGTGAGTTGCTCCAACAGTTTTTTTGAAAATGGAAAAAATCGAATATCCAGCTCTGATTCGATAATTGTTTTAAAAAGGAAATACGCATGCACAAATTAAAAAGGAGTTAGATTCTGTGTATGGGGACTCTGCACCAACGTCTACAACCGTAAAACTTTGGGCAGCGGAATTTAAACGTGGCTGTACCAGCTTGAGTGTTCATGAACGCTCAGGTCGACCCAAAACTGCTACCACTGAGGAACTCATTGCTAAAGCTCATCAAATGGTGCTGGATGACGCAGATTGAAGGTGAGATATATAGAAGAAACTATGAATATCTTTAAGGAATGCGCATGCCACATTTTAAATGAGACAGCAACAAATGTGACGATGTCAGAATAAAATTTTAGGAAACAAGTTTCTTATCAAGTCGCTTGACCACCCCCCGAACACCCACTTTCGTGAGGAGTTTATCCCCTTCACAATAGTGAAAAGTCAGTCCCCTCCACCTACAACTCCTGCTAAGAATGCTTATCTCCCTTCGTTCCGTTGGGGCTTGCTCGGCCATGTGCGTGCTTCAGAGTTTCGCTCCTCCGTGCTTAACACGTGCAATCGCTGACTCACCTCCCTCCCCCCCCCCTCTTGCTTGAGGTTGAAGAAAGCTGCATATGGTGCCACTATCGGCGGTATTTTCAACTTTTTTCCCGAAAAAAATTTTTTTTTTTACTTGGAGAAAAAAAAACACTATATCCGCCGCAGTAGCAATTTTTTGACTTTGTTTTTACTTCCTTTTACGTAGTAAAGGAAGTATTGTGATCACGAAAAAAATTTCACTCAAATTTTGGTCTAAATTTTGACTTTGCTCACCCCTGAATGAATGTCGCGTAGTTTTTTCGACCTGTCAGCACGTGCATATGTACCTAACAACATACAAACAGCCGAAAAATCAATTTCGACCACCCCCGAGTAAATTACGACAAGTTTTCTCGTGACGTCTGTATGTACGTATGTGCGGATGTATATGCGTATGTGGCTCGCATAACTCAAAAACTATATGCCATAGAAACTTCTAGCTTGTTATGTAGGCTCTGAGGGGGGTCTAGTTGTGCACCTCCCCTTGTGATTGCATTCGAATGTTCCCAAAGGGGTGTTTTACCCCTTTTTTGGGGTAAATCAATGTTAATTTCAATACAGACCCAAGTGATATGAACTGGCGCCACTACTTGGCGACATGTCGCCAAGCTTTTGGTCGCCAAGTGTTTGACGCCAACTTGGCGATATATCGCCAAGTTGGCGACAAATTTGGCGAAAAAATTATTTTTTGAATTTGGGTTCAACTTGGCGCTATTGGCGATATTTTGCGAAAAATTCACTAAATGATATTAAAATCAGCAATATTTAGAAAATTAACTATTGCAAAATATTGTTTGCATTGTTTCGTGGCAGATTAGGGGAGTAAATATTTGAATTGTTACCTTGCTCACTCCAAGCAATTTTTTTAACACTTAAGACAACTACTAAGAAATTTACACGTAAAAGGAAGTAGTGTGGGGTCCATGCCAGATTTTTTGTATGCGCCGCAGCGCTTATTCGCGAAAATACGGTATCTTATCAGATACTTCGATTTTAAGATCTTTTCTTTTCATTTATCCAAAAAAATAAAACCAAGGCAGTGGATTTTTGCCATTTTAACACAATTTCACACTTCTTTGGTGATACCTCTCTTCAATGCCCCAAAAAATCTTGATTTCATTAGATACAAGAAATTAGTCGCAATCAATGTTCTTTCAGTTACATTTTCAAAAAGTATGCCCTTATTCATGGAGAAGCCATTGTTTAACCATATTTTAAAGCAATATTAAGACTTCTTTCATACTTATTTTGAACCTAATTTTAACATAAAGATATGCTAAAAAATATTTTTAAAAACCACTGAAAAGGAATCAAAACCTTTCACAAGCATCTGTATAAGAATAAAAAAACTTACCTCACTCTGAAAATGAATTCGACTTCCTACTCTCCACATATGTGTCCTTAATGTTTGACCAGGAAGAATTGGACCAGCAAATCTAGCCTTTATAAAATTAAAGTAAATTAAAGTGCATTTGCAATAGCCTAACTAAAAACTCATCATCATTAAATATATTTCCAGATTGGAAAAAAATTCATAAAAACTGTTGAGGTGAAAAATAAGAATCATTTGAGATTTTATAAACAACTTTTTCTTTAAATTCAATTAGTCCAGGCTAGTGTCCATTGAAATGTCATGATACCTAAAATTTTTATATATATGACATTTTTTGGTGGTTTCTATATGAATTTGACCTACTGATTCCGAATCAGTTGAGTGCCAGACGCTAAACCTTGAGCATTTTTGTCAAAATGGCGATATACAATATGGCTGCTATAAAAGGTATGAAGCAAATTAATGGAAACAAACGTGCAATGAAGCATATTTTACACGTAAAAATGATTGTACTCTTTAGTCAAAATACAATTCTATTGAAAATAAATATTTATGAAAAGAATACCAATAAACATTTTTACCAAATGGTAAGAGATGTCAGAATTCAAGATGTCAGCCTAAAAAGTTGCTAGGTTTGATTTTCAGGTATCAATCATTTTTTAAACCGTAATGGACATGAAAATAGAATGTTTTAACAAAGATAAATGTTTAAAATGATATTCAGGGATCATAAGAAATGTGATTTAACCTAACAACAACACTAAAATTATTTAGAAACATTCCAAGTTTAAGTTTCGGATTTCGCCGGTTTAAACCAATTTCCTTAAAGAAACAAGTTTCTTTTACGAAAGAGCTTCCTATATTGATACAAGTTGCATGAACGCGGACTTCTCGCTGTTGTGAAAGGTATTTTTAGCTACCAGTTGGAAGGTATATCCAATGTGTTTGTTTAGTGTTTCGCCTTCAGCTCGATTACGGATTGTCCAGATTGACTTCACCCAAATAAGGGTATGTGCAATCTTTCGATATTGTAGTTTTGCAAGATTTGCAGAACTAATAAGCAGCTCAGCTATTTGCTTGCAATTTCTGCCTTAGCACTGGCCAATTTGTTAAACTGCTCCAGGAGCAATCCTGGTAAGCCAGAAAGGTGCCGAACTGTTATCATCAACCTATCTAAGAGTTTTTGGAAAGTTTCCGATTTATTGCTGTAAATTGACTGAGTTTGTTTGGAAGCTTTCAAAATTCTTTAGCAAGTAACTGCTCATTATTTTTCAGGAACGTTTTGGGCTGTTTTTAAAGTGAAACTGTGAAGAGGGAAGTTGGCTTAAAACATCGCAGACAAATTAAAAAAATATTTTCCGGTCATAATAGAATTGTATGAGAAACATCACTGCAAAAAATTACTTTTTCTCAGTGAAAAAGCGAAAAAATGCTTAGGGCTAATGAGATATAGTCGATAGATGTTTTCTGATAAGTCTAGAAGCTTTTGCGAATCAACAAAACAAAATTTTTTTACTAAACTAAAAAGGAGAAAAAAGTCTTGAGACTTATCTGGTAGATTAATTAAATATTTTGCGGTAAATTTAAAAATGCCTGTGAAACAGCAAAACAAAATTTTCAAAAATGAAAAATCATCACTTTCTAAAGGAGACATCGTACTGAAAGTTTTAACAAATCAGACGCAAGTAATTAAATTTCTTGTGAACAGACTGTTCGATCCCCAGGAAAATGTCTAATTGTTACTGTTACCAAGAACCTTTTCCGATTAAATTGGTGTTGGAGTTAAACAAGCTTTTGTTTCTCATGAAGAAGCTGATATGATTATGATTCACTACTTAGATAAAGTCAGTAACCTTCCTAAAGAATTTAGAAACCTTCCAAATA
This sequence comes from Uloborus plumipes, assembly GCA_038373865.1. Lineage (NCBI taxonomy): Eukaryota > Metazoa > Arthropoda > Arachnida > Araneae > Uloboridae > Uloborus > Uloborus plumipes. The sequence goes on along the minus strand of JAXGGA010000739.1, from coordinate 141,291 downwards.
AAAGTCAGCCTCCACTATACGGCAAGAAATTGGGAACTTTCCAAAACTTTCTGTTCGGCACTTTTCTAACTTAACAGGATTGCTCCTGGAGCAGTTTAACAAATTGGCCAGTACTAAGGCAGAAATTGCAAGCAAATAGCTGAGCTGCTTATTAGTTCTGCAAATCTTGCAAAACTACAATTAGAAAGATTGCACATACCCTTATTTGGGTGAAGTCAATCTGGACAATCCGTAATCGAGCTGAAGGCGAAACACTAAACAAACACATTAGATATACCTTCCAACTGGTAGCTAAAAATAACTTTCACAACAGCGAGAAGTCCGCGTTCATGCAACTTGTATCAATAGAGGAAGCTCTTTCGTAAAATAAACTTGTTTCTTCAAGGAAATTTGTTTAAACCGGCGAAATCCCGAAACTTAAATTTGGAATGTTTTATGTTTCTAAATATTTTTAGTGTTATTGTTAGGCTAAATCAAATTTTTTATGAACCCTGCATATCATTTTAAACATTTATCTTTAAACACTCCATTTTCATGTCCATTACGGTTTAAAAAATGATTAATACCTGAAAATCAAACCTTGCAACTTTTTAGGCTGACATCTTGAATTTTACCATTTGGTAAAAATTTTTATTCGAAAACTTTTCATAAATATTTATTTTCAATAGAATTGTATTTTGACTAAAGAGTACAACCATTTTTACGTGTAAAATATGTTTCATTGCACGTTTGTTTCCATTAATTTGCTTCATACCTTTTATAGCAGCCATATTGGATTTCGCCATTTTGACAAAAATGCTCAAGGTTTAGCGTCTGGCACTCAACGGATTCGGAATCAGCAGGTCAAATTCATACAGAAACCACCAAAAAATGTCATATATGTAAAAATTTTAGGTATATGGTATTCTAGCCTGGACTAAATTTTCAAGTTCTTACCATGACAGACTTAAAAGGCTTCACATCATAATTGGTATACTGTTTCAAAACATGACGAGTAGCATAACCCAAAGAGCACAGACCGTGAAGAATTGGCTGAGAAAAACCTACGAATGACAATGTCAACTTCAATAACAGATATATTTCCATCTTAACAAATATAATAGAGGCTCAGTTTAAACACCTTACCTCCAATGGTGGCAAATGATGGATCAATATGAAGCGGATTTTTATCTCCACATAATCTGTATAAAGCGGCCTGTAAGTAATAACATGATCACAATTGATATATTTTATGGCAATATTTATTGTAATGCATAAAGCTTGTAATTGTTTAAGTCAGAGAACACTGAAGTGCATAAACAAAACCTAATATTACTTGCAGGAAAAAAAGCTGCAATGTATATTTCATTAAAGTTATAGTTCAATATTTAAAAGTTATTGCATACACAAGTGTCATCAGAATACACGCCAAAAATTGAATTGTTGTTAAAGAAAAAATTGAATAAAAACAAAATTTATATTATTTTCCACTTAGTATTTTATACATCATTTCTTTCAGTCGAAAAAAATAAAGAAAAAAAAAGATAAAGGTATAAAAGCAACTTTTAAAAATCAATAAAATTTTCCTACTGTCAGATACAAATGCACCAAATTCAGAGGCTGGTAAAAGAAAACAAGTTTAAAAGATGATCGAAAGACTTTTATTTATTTTTTTTTTTTTACTTTTTTAAGTTTTAATCTTTTGTTTAGTTGGGATAATAAATACATTAATTCATGATTATTCAGCATTGTATTACAAAAGAGCTTCAAAATTCTTATAATGCAAAAAGGGTTATTTTCTGAGTAAATATATTCAAATTGGCTTCCCAATAATAAACAAAAAGCAATTATAATATTGATTAGTTAACATGCAGTTTCCAATAGACTATTTTCAGACTTTTATAAGAAAATATCTTAATATACAAAAATTACGTGTCCCTGTGTTTGTGGCCAATGGATTCCTCAGCTACTGAACCGATTTTAACCAAATTTTACACGCAGTTTCAGTTTGGTCCAACTTAAATGATAGGATAGTTTTTATCTCAATTTAGGACAGCAATATAATTTTTACTGCAAATTAGGTATTTAGCTACCAGCTTTTCTGTGTTATTGGCTAAGCCTTTTTACTAAGCCTTTTTTGACACCTCCATGGCTGAGCGACATAAAGCACACGTTCTGGCAGCTTCTGGAGAGCAGTAAACAAGTAATAATCTTTCTTATTCTGTCTTATAATATATAAAAATTACGCGTCCCTGTGTTTGTGTCCAATTGGTGTCCTCAGCTACTGGACCGATTTTAACCAAATTTTGCACGCAGTTTCAGTTTGGTCCAACTTAAATGATAGAATAGTTTTTATCTCAATTTAGGACCGCAATATATTTTTTATTGCAAATTATCTATTTAGCTACCAGCTTTTCTGTATTCTTGGCTAAAATTCTTTAGACATACCCGGAATGCCACCACATAATCTGCGGTTAAAAATTGGTTCACCCATAGTTCTTCTACGTAATTTAAATCCACCGAGATTATGCAATGGTACGCGTTTAGTATTCAAAAAAATCACCGGGAACATTATTGAGGCAATCATTTTGACTGGCAAGTTTAAAGATGAAGTAGTTCTGTTGCCACGTATCCCAATGACACCGTCAGAATCTTCAATACCCTTCAAAAGGCTACAGTTTCCCATTCGTTTAGCTTTCGCCATGTCCATTAATAAGTCCCAAGGACAAACAATGTCAATTTGCGGTTTGGATTTAGAAAATCCATGTTTTTCCCATGGGCAACTATAGGTCGCTTGCTCCCGTGTGGGAAAACCGTCCAATCTATTTTTGTTTACAATAGACAGATTAACAAAGAATATTGTGCTCCGATTAGTGTTGAGTTAAACTGAAATTAAAAATGCTTATAATTCAAAAAATAACAAATAATATTGGTTAATTATCTACCCTACCTACATTATTAAAAAATAAAATGCAACATTAAAAAATAAAATGTTACAATAGCAATTAGCAAATTTTTAATTAACTTAATTGCTATAAGCTTGAATATAATATTTCTAAGTACTAAAATGCTACATTTTTTGTTGATTTTTTGTTTCTAGCAAACTTAGGAAATTTTTGTTCGATTTTTTTCATATTTTGACCTCAAATTCATATTTATATAAAGTTGATCTCTATAACGGTAATAAAGTTTTTCGTTTCTATTGAAACATTATAATTTAACCCATACCTTAGCCACAGCAACGCGTGGCCGGGTCAGCTAGTATATATATATATGTTTAATATTAAATAGAGTTAAATGCAGTTTCTAATACTGGACACAACTGGAGTCTGAATGGCTACTGATATGTATTGTGTTATGTTTTTCCACAAAGAAGAGTAGAAAAAACAATAAAAATCAAAAGCAATTGCTAGAATGTGATTTTCCATTAACAGTCTTATTAAGGGTATAAAATCAATTTCATATTTTTTTGAAAGATTGTTTGTATTATTTCCAACTACTCTACCAAAAATCTGGTTACAATAGTTACAATTAGAAATTTCTACAAGGCAGTTTTTGCAATCTTTTAAACAATTATTCAAAAGAAAAAAAAAACTTTTATCAAGCATCAAATGAGAGATTTTCTAGGATCAACAAAATAGTTTAGTGCTTTAAAAACTCCTACTCTACAATAATGAGTTTAGTTCGCTTTTTAATGTAATTTTTCTTTCATCATATTTTGCACAATGCAGTAAAATAAAGAAATAAACAATATAACTGACCTGATCAATAGAAGTTTTTTCCTCTACTACTGCGTCAGGACTGCGATTCGGAGGATTTATGACCTTCACTGGTTTTTCGGTAGATCTTTTACCTCCAAAATTTCCAGCTCCAACAAGAAAAATGGACCACTGTGTGCGCATGACCAACTGATTCATTTTATTGTGCGTGTCCGCTAATAATCATAAAACCAATATTAAAATACTGTATGCATGTAACGTAAGATAAACTTACACTGATGTGAGTACATAGAATACAATGAACAATCAAAAAACGGGTGATTTTTATGAAAGAAATTAATTTTGCAACATAAATAATGTGTAGTTCAACCATGTAGTGCAGCATAAAAAAATCCAAAGAAATTTCCTTAAACTTAGAAGGGTTCAGGGATAGCAAAAACCACATTTTTGTACTTTTTTTTATTATTATTATCATTTGTTACATTTTATTTTTTATTTATTTTTTTTTACTTTAAGAAAATTCAAAAAATCCCTGCAAAAACTAGGGAGAAAGGGTATTTTTTCCAAGAAAAAGTGGGTTTTTTGTTTCTTTTAAAGGAAAGGTGAGAACTTTTATATTTTCTTTTTTAGACTAAACATCAAAGTTTTTTTTTTTTTTTTTTTCAAAAAAAGTATATTTTGTAACATAGGCTAATTTTATTACAAACTGAACCTATTTATTTATCTATTCGGGTCATTATTACTTCTTCTGAAGTAGGTTTTGTTGGATTGGTAATTTTTCAGTCCTCACGTTTGGCTATTTTGCATAATTTTACTATTTTAGTTAGCAGAGATATTAACTGGCTGCCATTTTAACAATAAATAATTTTAATTAAATAATAAATTTCAATTACTAAAAGAAGGTGCACTTAATGTTTAGAAAGGTGTGCAAACAAGAAAGTTAACTTTTTGAGGTTTTTGCTTGGGAGTGCAGAGATCAATTTTACATCTTAAATAAACAATATGTTGTATTTATACTGCAGTACAATGGTAAAGGGCAGTTATTAACAGTAATAACCTGACAACCTATAAAAGAAACTTTAATATTAAATTGCATTGTAATGTTGAAAAATCATTAGGTTTTTAACAAGAAAAACAACCAAAAAATTTGAAATGCTTACCTTCTATAATTACAACAGCACCAGAACCTTTGTCTAAAACATCCAGTAAATGGCACTTAGTATTCAAAACATCAGTAGGTGAAAAAGGTTGATGTAATTCTAAATATTGTTCTCCGTGTAATAACTATAGTAAAGAAAAGAAAATAATGAAACAGCATTTAAAGCAAGGACATTACAAAATATAAGATAAAAAGTAGCATATTATACTCAGGGCTGGAAGTCTAAAAATTCAAATTTAAGGACAAGATTGTTGCTAAATTTAAGGACAATTTAAGGACATACTAAACTGACATATTTTCAACAATTGAAGCAACTTACCTACATCACATGACATACACAAATATATCCTAAAAAATTGAGTTAAATCTGGCAACTTGATAAACAATGACAAAAAATTCCTGTTTAAAATATTTATTTCTAAAAAATAAAACAAAAATATATGTATTGCGATTAGCGACTTTCATTTATTTTAGTTACATCATGGCAAACAGTGACAAGTTTTTTAGATACAGCAATAATGCTTTCATTTGCAGCGTCGATCATAATTTGGGCAACTTTTATAGATTTCATATCACTTTTTGAAATTGCCGACTTAAGTTTTTCATTGGCTTCCGCGAGAAGACAATGTGCAGCATTTTCTTCCTCAACTAAACTTCTTTCCTTTATAGCCAATTCCTTTAACTTAGCTTTTGATTCATCTTCCTTCTTTTGTTTTCTGGAACTTGCTTGCTCTTCTTCCTCTGCATTTCGTTTCTTTTGAAGCTCCAAACTAGCTTTCTGCTTCAGTTCTTCCAAATGAGCAGCATATGCACTATGGGATTTCTGAACACTTTCAACTAGAGATTTCGTAACTGGTACGTTTTTGACCACTTTATATCTGTAGACATAATCTTTTACCAATCTTATGGAGCGGATACCCAATTCTGAGAATGAAGCTTTACTTGATGTAACAATTGAATTGTTAATAGAAAATCCACGCTCAGGAATAGCATTTCCATGAGACAAAGTCAAGCAAGATTTGGCGAAAGCACTAAGATTAGGATACTTTTGCATATACCAGCAGAATCTTTTATTTTAGAAACATCACTCCAATATTTGCAAATATCCTGATCAACATCATATGTATTAGCAAACTTATCACAAGCATACATACACCATTCGGTGTTAACTGCATTGCAAATGTGGTCTGTTTTTGAAACTTTCATCAAGTGCACCACAAGACGGCTCATTGCAGCCTTAGAAAATTATTGATTACGCAATGCTGGATGAATGCATTGCACATCTCTTAGAATAACATTAGAAATCGGTAACTTTTTCTGAAAATATGTACAAGTTTCCATGTAACAACTTCTCACAGATAATAAAAAAGTTTTATGCTCTTTTTTATCAAAATCCTTATTGAGCAAATTTGATGCTCCGGATCCCACATTAATTGCATTTCGAGGTGTAACCCAAAACTTGGAGTCACAACAGTCAATGTTCTTTAAGGGCAAACCTTCTTTTTCATTCACAATATCTTGTTTGATGAACTTAAACATGACATTTCTCAAAAGTTCATTCAATTTGGAGTATAGTACGTGAATCAGTGGTGTGCTTTTCTGTAGCAATGTTGAATAAGGCAGAAAACACAAGGCAAAAAAACTAACAAAATGTAAGTACACAAGAGTCATAGGATCTTTCAAAAATATACAAATATTACGATATCTTTCACCTAGTTTTGAAACATCATTGTTCTTTGGAAGGAACTCTAAGAAGTATTCTTTTAAAGCTGAATACTGCTCAATGAACCTATCACAAACAGGGGATAAAGTAAGCCACCTACTACTCACGTGTTTCAAAATTACATGATCAGCTTCCACACCAAGCAAAGTATTTATTTGCACATGATGAAAGTCTTCTTGCCTTGCAGCAGACATTCTCAAAAAAATAAAAACATCATCAATCAAACTTATAACATCACAATCTAACTTATTTAATCCCTTTTTCATACCATTATTTATAGTATGCAAAGCACAGGTCCCAATGTCTACCAAATTCTTAAAATTCAAAGAATCCAGATAACAGTTAAATTTTTTCAAAAATAATAAATTCACATTCGGACCATCTGAAGAACATTGCAAACATTTATCAATACTTAAATTATTGCTTTCAATGAAATTCTTCACAATTTCAAAAATCTTAGCAGCATCTAAATGACCTACAAATTCAGATTCACAATAGGACACCACAATATTTTCAAATTTCTCAGACCAATATGAAATGTGAATATCCAGTTGTTTTTTGGATTGCTTCGTTGTTGTTTCATCAAAATAGAGAGTAAAAAAAGACCTACCAATGTCTTGAAACAATTGTTTGCGAAAATAAGGTGCAAGTCCAAATTTTGTTACATAACGTGCCTTTGTTTCTGAAAGTGTGACATTCTTCACAATCATTGAATCATCAAATACCTCGGCACATATTTCTACCAAATCTCCCAAATTCGAAAATGAGTAATTGCATTTAATAGCATGCAAAAGTAATAAAATTTCAGCCTTTATGGCTTTTTCTTTTGCATTAGATGGTAACCACATTCTTCCACTTCCTTCGGTAGCTGATGCCAGTTTCAGAACAGATGAACTGCTGACTAAACTCAATTGATTTACTTTACTTTTAATTAGTTTTTTGTGTTTTTCACTGTTTGCATGAGAGTTTATCTGGGAATAGCCCATGCTCGCAATGCTGAACGATTTTTCACATACAACGCAAAATGCAGTGTATTCATCGCATGGCTTGCACCAACTGCCGACGTTGTCCCCATTTTGGTCCTTTTTTCCTTCAGAAATCCAAGATTGATTAAATTTTGTCTTTCGACCCATTGCTTAATTCAAAAATAAAAACACCACCCTTTCACAAAGCCACGCTTAGAATTCGAAATGTAAACAATCAAGAACGGCAGTTGCAGTTACGATACTCTGGCTGTCTTTCCTTTTACGTCAATACGGTTTTTTTCACCGATGCCACAATTCAGAAATACTGCATGAGCGTTCTCAAGTATGATTGGTCGCCTGTACGCTTACGCACGTTTACGCACAGTAAACACGTGGCAGGCGAAACGATTTTTACCATTTCTTAAGTTAAATTTTTTATTTTTCAAATCCTTACAGTTGAATTCGGTTGAATTTTTTTTAGAAAACTAGAATATTATAGATATTTAAGGACATTGATTGGGAATATAAAAAATTAAGGACATTTAAGGACACTTAATTTTTTTTAAGGAATTTCAGGAATTTAAGGACAACTTCGAGCCCTGTATACTATATTTAAGCATAACCTTTTACTTCCAAAGTGAATCTCAAAATTTGTAGATATGCCAAATATTTAATAACAATAGAGAAATAAAATTTTTAATTTAATCAATTGTAAATGTTATCCAATAGCATGTTTAATGTACTATAATTACCATCAATTATTGATTTTAACCACATGTAATTCTGCACTGTCTTTTACTTTGGTAATCATTTGAACTACTTGAAAACATTATAAGTTTAAAAACTACTGATTAAATTTATACATAACAATTGCTGTGTTGCTCAATCTCGATAACACTAATGATTCTGGCTAATGTGCTTAATTTTTTATTTATTCATACTGTAAAACCTGTTTCATACCTTAACAGAAAAGAAGTTTGTAACACTGATGCTTAATTCCCACATTCTATTTCTGCACATGTTGTGTAATCAAATTTTATACATTCGAATATTACAAGTTTTGGAATTTTCAGTAAGCTATGCCTCGAACTTGTAAGACAGAAAACAACATATATTGCATGAAAACCTAGTAAATGAACTTATATTTTAGAACTTGAGATTTAATTTTGAAACTTGGACTATGTGGAAAACAATTCAAAATGAAATGTTTAATTTAGTACAATAAAACATAGTAAGTGCAATTATCTCAGTAACTCAAAGTACTGTTTTCCTCATTAGTGCAATGCTATTTCTCAATTCAAAGAAGCTAGGGAACTCAACGAATATGAACTAAAATTTGCTTAAGTTTACTACAGTTTACAATAGTTCTGTACCTCAGAACCAGACTAACGTAAGTCCATTTTCGTCATTTTTCAGTAGAGGGAAAAAACGATGTATTCGACAATCGTTTTTCCCCTCTACCGAAAAATGACGAAAATGGACTTACATTAGTCTGGTTCTGAGGTACAGAGTTCATCTTTTCAAATTGTGTTAGCATTTGTCATTGACTAAAAGAAATTTCATGATTTTTAGTTTGACTGGATCATATTCATAATAAATCTTCATTATCAATTATGATTGTTTGAATACTTACCTCCCTTTAAATTCTAAAATCAAACACCAAAAAACTTATCAGGGTGGGAATAGATAGAAGAAATAATAACTTTTTTTAAAAGGGTCAAAAATAACAGATAATGAAGATCGAATGCCCACAAGGGCAATCTATTTATATTTGTTCTCAATTGCAAGCAATGATTTTGCACACACTCTATAAATCATTCTAAAAAACAAAATTTTAACTTTAAAAAAATTGAAAAGGATGAAACTAATCCTGCCAATGAATGAAAAAAGCATCAAATGTCTTTTATAACCTTCATGTAATGTAGTATGAGTACTTTACTAGCTGGTATCTGTAAAAAAAGTAAGTCAGTGCCTGCTTAAGTCAACTTGCGTTCACCTTGTAGTGGCAAGATACCAAATTTCGCCATGTCACATTGCATATTTAAGCTGATAAATAATAACTTAGGATAATCTTAATTTTTCAGATTTTCAATTCCTAAAACATTGAATCTTTTAAAAAGATAAACAATAAATAGTACATACTCTAGTTGGGTCACCATTAAGCTTTTCAATTTGATCCCTAAGTGCAGGTGAACTGAATAAAGCATCCATTGAAGCAATAGTTCCAAAAGTTGGCAGAACTCTAAAATCATCGGATCCTTCATACAGGAAGTTTAATGCAGCAGATTCTTTGGTAGACATACCAACTAAAAAATTACAATAAATACATAGTTGAACTTGAATTTCATTAATTAATTACATTTATATAATAAATAAAATGTACAATAAAACAAAATAAAAAAAGTAGTATTAACTCAGAACTAATACTTTGCTAAGTAAACTGTTTTAAAGAAACTGTACAGAATTTAAATAAAATATAAAAGCGAAAAGTAGGTTCATATAGTGGCTTCATGTAAAGGGGACTGCCTCCCTAGGGAGGTATTGTAGGCACAAGGGATCATGACACTGTTACTAATATATTTTTAAGACACACACACACACACCCATAACAAAAAATCTGGTATGGACCCCCACAGAAATTTACATGTAAAGGATATATCCCAATACTTCCTTTACTACGTAAAAGGAAGTAAAAATGGTGTTATAAAATAAGAATCAGCAATACGTCGTCATTACAGCACTTGAGTTACAGTGCTCAAACAGAGAACAGCAATATCTTCTGCATGACATAACAATTTGAGAAAATTTGTGCATAAAAGCAAGCCACACATTGCATTAACATTGTGTATGCTGATATGATATTTTAAACAGCTATTTTTCTGTAATTTTGCATGAATCGTTAAATGCAGTAATATTATCAATACTCATGTTATCTTAAAATAAATTTGCTTTGGTGCAAAAAATAAAAAAAATAGAAAATATGGTATATTTTTTCCAATCTGCTAAATAAAGCGTAAATTCAAAACAGGATTAACAAATTGGATTGTTACGAAAATTGATAAGGGAGGGGAACAATTTCTTTAAGGAAAAAAGAAGACACAGGTATAAAAAGTTTGGAAACTATTGGATAAATTGCAGAAAAATTTTAATGCTAAAGGTTCACTAGCACTTGTATCAATGGCTATTGAACTCATTTAGTAATTTCCCTTTTGTACTGAGCTAATAGTAACAATTAAATATATTTATATTGCAAAATTTGATTCTCGTTTAAAGAACCACAAAATTGAAAGACAAAACTGAAGAAGAAATTTTTTTTAACCATGATCAAGCTAAAGCTGACAAATCCATTAAAAAAATTTAAAAAAGATTGGGTAAGAGATTCTTCAAACAAAATCTTAAAAGTTTTCAAAAATATTTTCCAAAGTGCATTTTTTATGTCTCCTAATGATAGGCAATAGCATTAACCTTATCAGAAAAGTTTAATGAGTGTACTACTTCAATCAATAAAATTTATAAGATATTAGTAAAAAATAAATTATTTAAATAATACCTCCAGAAGTTACTAAGGGGCAAATACACAAACCCAAAGATTCATAAGCTTGTAATTATAATTAATTCTTTACTGATTTCTTTTTATTTTCCATCATGTTCAAAAAAGGGAAATTAGGGAAAACTTTTCTACTTTAGTTGGTTGAGTAATTTATTTATTTATTTATGTGCTATATTTATTTGTTTTGCTTATTTTTAGAGTATAGAAAGCAAAAGAGTGCCAATATCAAAAATTTCACAACAAAATCAGAAGAAATTTACCTGCTAAAGCATATAAAATTGCCTTGTCTTCATCATAACAAAAAGTTCCAGGATCTTCATTAAGAGCAGGCTTTGAGACACTTTTGGCTGTGGGAGGCTTTGAGGCTTGTCCACTAAGAGACTCGACTAACATCACTGTTTGTTCTAAGAAATGTTTCAAAAATGTACAGAATTAAAACAAACAAAAAATTGAAAAGTTTCAAAGTCAATAATTTACAAAATATCTGATAGAAGTATTAAAATCCATTATAAGTTTACTCCACATATCAACTTTTCTTTGTTATTGTTTAACATTTTTGTTTCAAAAATCTGCCAATAAGAAATACTAATTCTTAATACATGACTAAACATGATTTGACCAGGAAACTTTAAGAAATAAATTTTAACACATATTTGAAATTATTAATCATTAATTCATACATCCTCTTAAATTAGCTTGTTTATGCTGCTACAATATTTAATTCTACTAATTAAAAATCTGCTTAGTTTTTCTTTTTTTCCTTCCAAAAACTGCAGGTGATAGTTTCAGCCCTAAAGCTGGACATTCTCTTTTTCCTTATTTTTTAGCATTTTTATTGATTTTGATTTCTGTCAGGCTAAATTTCTGTAACAAATACATCTCCATGTAACTTATTTTCCATAAATTAGCTGAATCAATGTTTCTTAATTGAGCCCAAGTTTTACTCTCTTCAGAGATAATAATTACGCCAACTACTTTTCTAATAAGAGTGCATCAAAATTCAAAAATATGGATGTTTTTCGCCGATGTATTAAAACCAATGTGGCCTTAATTTTCAGAATTGATGTTTCATTGTTAATGAATCTACTCCAAATGAAATAAGGCTGTAGTATCAATGGCGTTTACTGGTGAAAGAATATTTCAATTTCTCTGATTTTTTCGCATGGTTCTTGTAATCTGCGAACATTATTCAAATTAGATAGAGACAAGGTAAATGATCTAAATATTACAATGATGCATGAGCAATTTACCTTGAAGAGATGATGGTGTGGTTGAACTGGACATATCTGTAATGGCACTCCAATTATCTCTAACTGTGGGAAAAGAATAAAAATTAACAATTCAAAAAACAAATTTAAATGTATGGGCTAAAAGTAGCTGTAACTAAGAAATTACCTGCTTCTACTGTAAGTTGACTGGGTGGTATAAATGCTTTTCCTGATGATCTTTCCCACTGATCTATAAATAAAAAATGCATAAAAACCATAGCAATAAACTTATTTTAAAACTCACTACTATATATGAGAGCCCTTAAGAGTAAAATTGATGCACGTCTATTTTTTTTTTTTTTTTTTCAAATTTGTATTTATATCATCAGATATTAGTTTTAATCTTATTCTACTTCAGACAAAAGTCCAGGTTCAACCATTTGCTCATAGACAGTAATCATAAAACAGCACAGCAAAATAGTGTTTTGTGCAAAAATAACTACTAAACCACTCAATACTCAAAATTTGTTTTATTGACATACAATGCATTTTTTGCACCCCCAACAGCTCATATAAAGCAGTAACTATTTAGTAACAAATACTTTTCTTTTTGGTAAGAAAAATGCCAATAAAAAAAACAGACTGAAAATAAAAATGTATTTTCTAACCAATTATTTAATCTATTTTTTCCTTATGTAAATACACAGGGTGGAGAACACCTTACTACAGTAGTCTTTTATGGCATTTATTGATACATTTTAGAAAGAATTAGGAAGCATAACTTTCTCTTCTATTATAGAAATAAAAATATTGGGCATTCAATGAAAAAATAACAGCAAATGCAATACAAAAATATATAGTTCTCTAATCATTTAATTTGTCACTGCCTTTTTTGTTCTCAAGGTACAGAAAGTAAAAATGGACAAAAATTGACAGAAAAAAAAGCCACTGAAAATGCTCATCTGATTAAAAATATTATTGTGCTTCAAAACTTGAACCAAGAAAAAGCAGATTTTTGTACTTCAGTGGAAGCATTTCAAGCTTGTACATAAAACAAGTACTTTCAATTATATTATGCCAAAAATAAAATGATTCTTTAATTTAAAAAAATCCACAACACATGGAATTTTTAAGCACTTTCTAATTAAGCTTGCATTACACTTCACCTACTCGGCACTATCAATTGAAACTTAAGGATGAGGTATTAAAGCAAGAAAAATTATTCAAATTACATTTTCCAACCCATCCTCCAGCAGCTTCAAACACGCCTCCATTTGCTTCACAGGTTTCATGACAAAGATATGCAACTACTGGGCTCACCAACGAAGGCTTCAATTGGTCAAAAATGTCTGAAAAGATTACAACATCAAAGTAAGGAAAGAACAAAGTTTATCTCAAGTTTCATCAAAAGAAAAACAATATGGCACTTGACTTCATTGTTAATTGAGTTTGTTTCATCATAGTATCCTCAAAAGTTCAGAGCAGAAATATAAGAGCATAGGAAAATATTTTGCCATTTATTAAATATAATCAGACATTTTTTATGAGCATTAAATGCTACAGTTGTTAATTTACAAAATATACTTTCTGCATAATACCAAACAAATATAGCACTGGCTGTCGAATTATAAAAAAAAAATTTTTTTGCTAATTATTCCAGGTTTTTGAGGGGGGTGCACCCCTTGCACATGATTCTGCCGCTGCCCACGTATACATGTGGTGAAACTAATGTGAACAGATCCTTTCCTCCAGGGAGTATTCCTAGGACCAGAGCTTATTACCTTCGCAATTCTTCTTGATTACTTATTTCAAGCCACTATATCCTACGCATTAAACTTGGAATTAAAGGATTCCAGGTTTAGAGCTTAACACTGCCAAATACCCATTAAGTACAACATGATAAATACTCAAGTCCGAAAATTCTATGTCATTGCTAGCAATCAATATGGGCGCAGCGTTGCCAAGGACTTCTTTTCACCATTAGAATAATGACTAGACTAAAAAAGGTGGTACTACGATACATTGAGGTCAAAATCCGACTCCTCGTAATTTGGGAGAATTACTTTCTCAGGTCACTTATCAGCGAAAATTAACTTCAATATCCTGTATTATAGCACATGCACCACATTCAAACTGTTTGTTAATAATAAATTTAAAATAAGTCTCTTTCAAAAAAAAAAAACTTCTTTTTTTTGGCCTAATTTTGCACAAGGACATTAAAAATTTCGCTCTGAAAATAATCTATTAATCAAAACCTAAAAAACTGTTAAAACACAAAATATGGTGATTAAAATCACTGGTAACAAAAGACATTCACTGAAATTTTATGATGTGTGACTGTTCTTACTCAAATTTACCGTTGCTAAACTTCTCAGACAAAAACTGAATAACCATTTCGTGATATGTTGAATGAAAAAACTAAAACTACAAATCTAAAAACAGCTACAATGTGATTGCTACCACCAACTAGTACAAAATCATAATAGTACATAGCACGTATCAAATTGTTAGCTTTTGAACAAAAGATGTAGGCCAGACAAACTTCTGCAACCAATCTTTCCTTTTTCAAGACCCGTTCAGCCATTTGCATGTGTTAATCGATACTGCAGTGAAAATAAACTGTTTAAAAAGTTGAAAACATTAAATAGAATACAACAAACTCCTATACAAAATCAACAAACTTTAACCAATCCCATACAAATATACAATTCTTATTTATCTAAATTTTAATATAAAACTTTAGATTACCTGGTGGTAATATATCTTGGGTTAATCTTGAAGCTGCAATTGGAACGATGGTATTACAATGAATGTTATATTTTTTTCCTTCAATGGCCAAAGTATTGCATAATCCAAGTACACCAAGCTTTGCTAGAAATAAAAAAACGTACAGCCAATCTAATTTGAAACAATTTTCAATGGTTTTAGTTGATATATAAGCAGTCGATTTGCATTTTTATGGGTATAATTCAAGTGTTCTTAAATAAACAAATTTCACTCCACAAATTTAGTATTGAAAAGTTAAATGCCTAAACTTAGCACTTTCAAAAAAAAAGTTTTAAATTCGGTTGTTGTAAAAATAAGTGAACAAACTGTTGCATACATTTCAAGCTAAAGGTCTGCAATGTCTTGAAGGTAAAAAAAGTCATGCTCAAAACAACTATATTTTTCAAAAATCTTATTAATGAATATAAAAGATTGAAAAGTTCTTGAAAGGTAAAGTTTAAAAGTATCTTAAAATAAAAGGTAAAAAATACCTGCAGAGTAATTAGATTGGCCAAAATTTCCATATATACCAGCACCTGAAGCCGTCATTATTACTCTAAAAATTAAAATTCATACATAAGCTCAAAAAATAATTTACATACAGCTAAGTAACTAAAAAATTGAAAAATTCAAGTACTAAAACTTTTCTTGGAAGAAAAAGTTGACACAGAGGCTTTCAAAGCAAAAAAAAACAAATACATATGCTCATCAATGACATAGCAGGTGGCTTGAAACAAAAAATGCTGAAACATTAAAATTAATAAAAGCAGCTAGAATATAACATTTTTTATAGAATATATAAGGAGTATGTCCTACACCATAAAAGATAACAAATTTTATCACTGAAGACATAAAAAGGTCAAAATTAGTGGCACATTATATAAGGAGAAAAGTCAAACTTTAATCACATTGAAGCAATATAAATAAACTTTCATAATAAAATTCAGGGTAGAAATATTTTCAATGCCAATATATTCATATTTCTTGCATTGTAAATCAGAAATATGCATAAAAATTTAGTCAATTGTAATTTCACTTTATAATTAAAATTATTGCTAAGGAAATTGAGGGAAAAAAAAGCAATTGAATTTTTTAAATATTACATTGAGTGCTTTTTTTTAATACAATATGTTGGACATTCTAATTGTTAAAAATTTAAATAACACATCTTTCATTCTATGTCATCTTCCACTTCATCTTGATCCCTACTGTGGTCTTCGTTATCTTAACATATAAAAATTACGTGTCCCTGTGTTTGTGGCTAATGGACTCCTCAGCTACTGAACCAATTTTAACCAAATTTTACACGCAGTTTCAGTTTGGTCCAACTTAAATGATAGTTTTTATCTCAATTTAGGACCGCAATATATTTTTTATTGCAAATTATGTATTTAGCTACCAGCTTTTCTGTGTTCTTGGCTAAGCCTTTTTACTAAGCCTTTGTTGACACCTCCATGGCTGAGCGACTTAAAGCATGCGTTCTGGCAGCTTCTGGAGCGCAGTAAACAAGTAATAATCTTTCTTATAATATATAAAAATTACGTGTCCCTGTGTTTGTGGCCAATGGACTCATCAGCTACTGGACCGATTTTAACCAAATTTTGCACGCAGTTTCAGTTTGGTCCAACTTAAATGATAGAATAGTTTTTATCTCAATTTAGGACCGCAATATATTTTTTATTGCAAATTATCTATTTAGCTACCAGCTTTTCTGTATTCTTGGCTAAAATTCTTTAAACATTCCCGGAATGCCACCACATAATCTGCGATTAAAAATTGGTTCACCCATAGTTCTTCAACATAATTTAAATCCACCGAGATTATGCAATGGTACGCGTTTAGTTATCAAAAAAATCACCGGGAACATTATTGAGGCAATCATTTTGACTGGCAAGTTTAAAGATGAAGTAGTTCTGTTGCCACGTATTCCAATGACACCGTCAGAATCTTCAATACCCTTCAAAAGGCTACAGTTTCCCATTCATTTAGCTTTCGCCATGTCCATTAATAAGTCCCAAGGACAAACAATGTCAATTTGCGGTTTAGATTTAGAAAATCCATGTTTTTCCCATGGGCAACTATAGGTCGCTTGCTCCTGCGTGGTAAAACCGTCCAATCTATTTTTGTTTACAAGAGACAGATTAACAAAGAATATTGTGCACCGATTAGTGTTGAGTTAAACTGAAATTAAAAATGCTCATAATTCAAAAAATAACAAATAATATTAGTTAATTATCTACCTTACCTACATTATTAAAAAATAAAATGTTACATTAAAAAATAAAATGTTACAATAGCAATTAGCAAATTTTTAATTAACTCAATTGTTACAAGCTTGAATATAATATTTCTAAGTATTAAAATGCTACATTTTTTTTTATTTTTTGTTTCTAGCAAACTTAGGAAATTTTTGTTCGATTGTTTTCATATTTTGACCTCAAATTCCTATTTATATAAAGTTGATCTCTATAACGGTAATAAAGTTTTTCGTTTCTATTGAAACATTATAGTTTAACCCATACCTTAGCCACAGCAACGCGTGGCCGGGTCAGCTAGTTTTCGTATATGTTTCACTCCTCCAAAATGAATTTTACTCCTCTAAAAATATCAAGTGTTTTGACCCTTCAAAAAAAATCCTACTTATATATCTGACGGAGAACGATGTAATTTATAGTTAATGAAAGCATACAGAATACAAGATACATATTTTTAATCTTAAAAATCTGAAACTTGGTTTCAAGTTTTGCTACATGCACTACATTTGTCAGAAAGCCCATAGTGAACAAAATATTTTTCTTATTTCATAATTCATACTAAGCACAAGTGTTTAAAATTTTCTAGTACAAAAACTTTTTAAAGAAATTTTTAAAGTGTTTCCATGAATCAAAATCCTTACCTACAATTTAAAATATCAACTTTAGAACTTTTAAAAACTGCAGAAATGTTAAGAAACTTATTTTAACAATCTTGCCAAACCATATAACAAGGGGTGCCCAACTAGGGGAGGGGGTCATGGGACACACTACACCATTGAAATTTCTTGAGGGGTGGTTTAGTGGGGTTTTTTTTTTTTTTTTTTTTGAGGGCTCTGGCTCTTGGGAGTGTTTTTGTGGCATTTCGCAAAGTGAACCATTACTCTTGAGGGGATAGGTACCACCGACATAAGTAATTTATTATTTAGCTAAAACTGCAACTTTGTTCATTTGACTAAAAAGATCACAAACCAACCATAATCGAACATTCATTGAATCACTAAATGTGATAGAAATTGGCATTTTTACAACTATATTTAAAGCAGAGGAAATATAATACATAAACTGATCACCTTCCAAAATTTTGCTTTCTGAAGTATGGCCATGCAGCTTTAGTAGTAATAAAAGAGCCGCGTAAGTGAACTCTATGGACGAGATCTGAAAACAAAAGAAAATGTTTTGGATAATTCACCACATATAGAAAGATATGTAGGGCCATTCCACAAAAAAAGCCTCCATTTTGTCCCCAACGTGTCGCTCAGATATATTTCATTGAAAAGTAGCAATTTTAAAAGGTAATGAACAAAATTGCTGTCTAAGAAATCAATAAAAGGTTTGTGGTCTCTTAACCAATAAAATTCTGTTCATTACTCTTTAAAAATTACTACTTTTTACCGAAGTACATGAGTGTCATATTCGGGACAAAATGGCGGCTTTTCTGTGGAATGGACCTATATATATATACAGAGAGAGAGCTATAATTGGGGGGAGGGATGTTGTCCCCCAAAATACCAAGTGTTTTACAGTAAACATAATACAAATTCAATGCAAATTGGTTTCAAGCCACTTTTTCTTTCAGTGAGTCACACCAAACCCCAAGGTGTCCCAAATATTTTTTCTCAACTACAGTATTGTATGTATATATATATACTAGCTGATGTGCCCGACATCGCACGGGTTTAAATGCAATATGCCAAATCCAAAAAAATAAATATATGACTTTCAACTAAACCCAGTAGAATCATATTTTTCAAAGATATTTTTTGCATGCGGTAGATTAACTGGGTGTGAAGGAGAACGTGAAATCAAACTTAAATGCGTTATTTATTATATCTGTATGATTTTCCAAAAAATCACTTTCTCTTTTCTAATTTGCCAAAATCAATTCTCTTTTTATTTAACCCGGTATCGATTATTAGCATAAATGAATATAAAAATCCTAAGAAAGGAATAAATTTCATACTTACTCCAGAGAAGCCTTGGTTCGAAATTTTCACTATGATCACTATTAATATTGTTGTTGCAAGGCAACAAATTTTTACAACAATGGACTGAAGATTTAATCATTTAATGGGGAAACTATATGAAATTTACCGTTTTTTATAATAACTTTTTAAAACTAAGTTTTTTAGACACAAATTATAGCCTATCCTGATTCCTGTTAATGTAGCTATCTATGGTGAAAAAATGGTTAAAACCGGTCCAATAGTTTTGAAGATTACCCCGGACATACATACAAAAGTATTCATTTATGTATATAGACACATACACTTACTTTAAAGTAGCTGTTTAATTATTTAATTGTTTAAAATTTATGAATCATGTTGTTCAAACATTTTGATATTAAGCAGTGAGCAACCACCACTAAGCAAAGGCTAAGGCAGGAATATGCAATACACCGCCAGCTCGTTTATTTCAACCCGAGCTCTGCCTTAAAAGTTCGAGTTGTACCGTTCCCACATGCGGTCGCTCGCTGGTATTCTAAATTCACATCAGATACCAGTTTTTTTTTTTTTTTTTCGGCTCTCTTTGTTCTATAAGAGGATTTTTGCCTCCAACTCATTTACTTTCGTATTCCATGCTGATGAGGGCATAATAAGCCTGAAACTGCAGTCCATGGATCGAAATGAACAAGTTGGTACTGTATTGCATTTTGATATTACTTTGATACTATTATTCAGTTTTCTTAATGTATGGCTGCATTTTATCCTGTTCATTCCTGTGCTTTTTTTTAAATACATTTTTTGTTTTGTTATACATATATCATTAAATTTTCTCTAATAAAAAAGGAGTAACAACTATAGCAACAGAATTTATTACACACTTTAAAAGAAAAAAAATCTTACCCCAATCATCCATTGAAATATTTGTAAAAGATTTATCTCTAAGGATCCCTGCATTGTTGATAAGTATGTCTAAAAAAGAAACCTTATTATAAATAAAGCATTAAAGAGTAATATACAAATGTTATCTAAGTTAGGCTAGTGAAATTTTAATCAGGCCATTTTTCAAAAATAAAATACATATACAATATTGAAAAAAAAATATATAGTTCAAGTAAACCTAACCTGGTAGTAATGTGCAGACTACACAAATACTAATCACAGCATTATGATGCTGCCAGATTAGGCTTATTACAACTGCAGATAATTATAAATAACAAGCTAATTATATGATATTCAAAATTTTTATGCATTCAAACAAGCATATGATTTATAAAAATGCTCAAACACTAAAGTCACTGGACTAAAAAAAAGGTCAAAAATCTATTACATTATATAAGCTCTTTTGATAAACAAACATCAATCGAGATTATACTTTTGGGGGGGGGGGGGGTGAGAGAAAGCGAGAGAGATTTCTGTTTAGCATACTATTAAACGTCTGTTAGTACAGCTAAAAATATTAAGTATATTGATTAATAAAAACAGAAAGGAGACAACCAACTCAGCCCAGTGACGCCGGGTTTTGAAAATTAGTGTGGGTGCTCAAAGACAGTAGGTCCAAAAGTAGACGGGGAGAGGGTCAAAATAAGGCAAATTTTAACAAAAAAATTTACTCTAAAATAGTTGTGTTATATTGAAGGGTGCTGGAGCCCTTCAGCACTCGCAGAGTCGGCACCCCTGACTCAGCCTTTTGTTGTATAAAGAAATTTTTAGTTGGGGTGTTTTATCAGTTTGAGGTTTTCAATAATTTCAATCTGATATACAGTCAAATATAATTTTAACGCTCAAGTCAGCCCGTTGAAGTTTTTTCCTAAACATATTTCACAGACAGTTTACGCGTAAATTGTTTATATAATCTAATGTGCTATTTTTTTTTTAAATTAATTCCGAATACATATGTATAAAAAATATTTACTTTTAGAAAAATTTCAAAATAATTCAATCTTTTTTTACTGCTAAAATGAAAGTAATATTTTTGGTATAAGATGCTACTTTATGTATAATTTGTCAATCTGATTTCAAAATTTTTCTGACATAAAATTTAAAATTTTGAAAAAAAAGTTCTTAATCAATTATTCACTACACCAGGAATAAACTATTACTTTACAAACAACAGAAAATATTTACTTTTAGAAAAATTTCAAAATAATTCAATCTTTTTTTACTGCTAAAATGAAAGTAATATTTTTGGTATAAGATGCTACTTTATGTATAATTTGTCAATCTGATTTCAAAATTTTTCTGACATAAAATTTAAAATTTTGAAAAAAAAGTTCTTAATCAATTATTCACTACACCAGGAATAAACTATTACTTTACAAACAACAGAAATTACTTATTTGATTGACTTACACAATTGGGAAATTAAAATTATGCAATAAACTGCTTCCAGGACTAAATATTTGTATTTTTGTTTAGAGTCCAGCCATAAAAAATTTCTAGCGAGATTGCTGATAATAGTTACAATAATACATACATTTGAAATCAAATTAGTTGTTTAAACAGTACATATTTTATGAACTAACAAGTCAGATTGAACAGAACATTACTAAATAATGTTACTAAATTAATTTCAAAACAATCCTAAAATTAACTAATTAAAGAATAGCTTTAATTACATGCAAATTAATAGCAAAAAAAGGAAATGACCATTGAAGATACATAAAGAATCTTACAATTAGTCAAAAATAAAAGTCCAAAAAGTATAGTTGATTTCAATAGTTCATTTTGCACATTAGAATAGATTTTTAAATATAAAATAAAGAAATAGGAATGAAATTAAATGTGCACCGAACATTTATCTTTAGCTACATATTTTAAGGATATTTCGGGGAAATAAATTTCTTTCCATTCAATGAAAAACACTGTCTAAAATGAAAAAAAAAAATATTTCATGACAAAAAATATACCTATGCGACCAAAATTGTCAATTGCTGTTTTAACAATTTTATCTCCTTCTTCAACAGAATCTGCATTGAAAAACAAAAAAAAAAAAAAAAAAGAATTAGTAACACTCTTGTTTAAAAAATTACTAAAACATAGAAATTAAATTTATATTTACTGTAATCTGGTACAGCCTTCCCTCCTTTATTCTTAATTTCTCGAACTACGGCATCAGCAGCAAGGGAACTATTGCCTTCACCACTTCTAGTTCCACCCAAGTCATTAACTGAAATGAATAATTTAAAAAATTACAGCAAAAGAGCTATTTTTTTCTGATCAACTACTTTTTTCTAAGTAACTTGTTTCAAGTATTATCCAAATTTAGAAAATTTGACCCTAATACCAGCTTACCTAACGAAGCAATACAATATAAGGAGCTCTGTGGGCTATTATTACTTTGTCCCAGATTTAATTCACACTTACACATAAAAACATGCAGATAACAGCAATGAGATATCTAATTAGTTTCTTATTCATTCAATTTTTTTAGAATGTAACTGTAGTTGAATATATAGAAAAATTCAAGAAATTTTAATTATTCAATTCATAATTTATAATTGAAATTATTTTAATAGTATTTCACATCAAATAACAATTTATTTCTATTTTAATGGACGGGCGGGGGGGGGGGGGGGTATTTCACTCGATTTTTTATAGCTATACACTCTGAAGGTCATAATAGGTGCTTTAAAAATATCATTTAATATGAAATTGATATTAATATTACAATTCTAAATCAAAATTATCATACAGTAAAACCCCGATTTTACAATTCCTGAATTTATGTTTATCTCGCAATTTACTTTTATCAACAAGTGAATTTTGTGTATCTTCCGTATTTACATTTCTTTAATCCCGACTCTTGAGAAACATAAAATTAGGGCTGCACTGTTTTATATTATAGGAGAGCACCAATTACAAGAATACAGATCCACCCAATTTTTGGCTAACCAAAAATTTTCTAGTTAGCAAATTCAAATTTAGATCCTGAGTGGAAAAGGGGACTTTGTAAAATTTTTATCCATCCTTCCCAATTAATTCTGATCAATTAACCATCAATACTAATCAAAACCTCCTTCTCTCTTTCAAGGATAACATAATTTATCAACAGGCTGAGAAGCGTTATCTCAAAATTCAAATTGTAGAGAAACCCTGTAGCTTACCATAGACTTAGGTCATCACCCCCCTCCCCCCAGAAGAAACTTAGTAGTGACCAGTGGTCGGAAGTAGCGCGCTACAAGTAGCGAAGCTACTGTAGTAGCTACATTTTTTAGTAGTTTGTAGTGCACTACTTTTTAAAAAAAGTAGAGTAGTGAGTAGCGCGATACAAAAAAATAGTAGTTTGTAGCGATTTCTGAAAACTACTTTTAAATTAAAAAATAAATAAATAAATGAAAAAAATTAAAAAAAAAAGAGAACGACGGAAAAAAACAAGGTTTTTCTTGTGGCGAATATTTGTAAACATTGTAAAAAAAATCTAAAGGACAAATTTTAGCAAAAAAAGGCACAAAAAGGAAAAGTAACAAATAAATTTAAAGACAATTCCTATTTCTATTCCATATTCGAATGAGGTAATTTTTTAATCTAAACCACTTTTCGAATTTTTTCGGTCGATCCTCAAACGGTGTATTCGTTTTATTTATTTATTTTTTTAAAAAGTAGCGAAGTAGCAACTACATTTCAAAAGTAGTGTAGCTCGTTACATTTAAAAAAAAGTAGTTGTAGCTGTAGTTAACTACATTTATAAGAAAGTAGTTGTAGTTGTAGTTCGCTACGAAAAATATGTAGTTTTTCCAACCACTGGTAGTGACGTTGGCTTAGGAAATAATATATATTTAATTATAAAAAATAATTTTCGAGTGTAATTCATAGTGCATATTTTTCTGGATTGTACGCACATCCCTCTGAGTCACAAGGACTAATATTTACGTTACTGAATACACCACTACAAGATTTCAGAACATGCGTCTAAATCAATTGACGAATTCGACTTTAAACGAATTGCATTATTACAATACAATACATGTACAAAAGGGAAACTTGAACAAAGACTTTGATAATTCTTAACTAATTAAATAAAAACTCTTTACCAACAACTGCAGCACCACGTTCAGCCAAAAGCAATGCATATTCTTTACCAAGACCTATGAAATAGATTAATTCTGTTATTTAGCAAGCAAATAACAAAACAGAAAAATAAAGTTTTTATTTTAGCTACCTATTATGCAGATTTTTGAACAATAGCACAATGCAGATCACGTTACATTAACTTAAGTTTAAACTTATGAGTTGTCCAAAAATTTACAGAGGAGGATTAGTCAACAAATAATAAGATTAATTTTTCGATAGAAAACACAGTAATTACAGTGACTATTTCCATTGAAGAAGTGTAGTTATAAAAGAACTCGAGCACACATTTAGTCTGACATACAAATGGGTACAGTGATTAATTAATTAGTTTTCCTTCTAAGTTGGGTTGAAGAAGAACATTAGTCTTATCATAGTACTTTTGGCATTTTATATGCCTGGTTTGCTTCCATGCATAAAATAATTCAAAACTTTAAATTCGATTAAAATGAAAAAATATTTATCCTTGCTTTGTAAATTTAGAAATATAGTAAAAGCTCACTACAGAGAATACCAATGCAACACAATATCCATTGCAACAAAATAAATATTCAGTTCTTCAGTAGTTTAAAAGAGAACTCTAATTTTTGTTGAAAATAAAAATATGCTGCACATTTCAATGATTCAACTATGTACAAATAAATATAAAAAAGAGCAGGAAAACTTTTCATATAAATACATTTTTCCTGATTTTAGAAACATAAGCAATTAAGTGATTTGCAACAATAGGGAAGCACATGTACCTTACTTTCAAGACAGTTCCATTGTATTTGTGGAAGAATACTGGCATCCTCTAACTTGATCAAAAAATAAGATTTCTACATTCTTGAAAAAGTATTTTATGCTCGCACAATACAATTTATAATATTGCTGATTGAATATTGCAATTGAAAACAATTGCATTTTTTCAATTTAAAAAAGAAAATATTTTCAGAATGGAATAAAAAATTTGAAGTGAAGTGCATATGAAATAAAGAGAAAAACTAGACTTGGGGGGGGGGGAAGGGCAGAGACCAGTAAAGGAAAAAAAATCAAAATAAGAGTTTTATATCTTTAAAATTTTAATTGAAAATTTTCAAAGGCTCAAAAGAAATTCAAAAATTTCCAATTGATGCCTCATTAATTTTGCATTTATATCATACAAAATACAAATTTCAAAAAATACCAAGTTATTCATAAACCAAATTTTTATTTTAGTATTTTTTTCCAAAATATGGTGAGTTGCGGTTGAGAACAATTTTTGGTGTAAAAAAAATATGTTCATGTCAAGTAAATAAACTTAATCACAGGTGGTTGTGAAGAAGTCATTAAAGGTTGGCATGGGGTAGCAAATAAGGGGAAAAACCACCTAGTGTTTGCACATATGTAATGAGAAAAAATAGACTGCTCGTATCTGATAGTTCAGGTAAAATGTAGATCATGTAGAGGTTTAACTTACCTGAAGCATCACTTCAAAGAGAAATAATGAAACCTTTTACTGACATGAAATTCCAAAATGATTCTTATTTTCATCTTTTAAGTTCAAAAAGTTATGAATGGATTTTTTGTTTTATTTTAAATGCCTCTATTGAAATTGAAGCTGAGGAATTTTTACTAAATGATTACCTTAAGTACTTAGCTAAAATTTAGCTGTTTATCCAACATTATTTTCTCTTTCAATTTACTTTGAATGAATCTCATCCTAAAAAATGCTTTTAATCGGATGTAAATAGTAAAAAGTGTAACATTCATGTTTTAATGCCACTTTCAACTAATGAGTAGGGCACCTGCCCCAAAGCAGAACACTGCTAAATACATTACAGAACAGATATCTGAACTGAAGAACAACTCTGTTTAAATGTAAGGGAAAATTCAAAAAAAAATCTGCAGAAATTCTACAGATTTCTGCAGAAAAAAGGTAGTTTTTCTACAACTATCTTTTCTCACTAAAGATATAATTTTGCAGAAATTCAGAACAATTTCTGCAAATTTCTTCAATTTAGAACTCTGTTTCATTATTGGCCATGTGCTGTTTATTCCAAGTGAAAACATTTCTTCTAATGCGGTGTCAAAGCACTCAGAGCTCTTTGATATTTCAAGGAACAGAGATAGCACTTTTAGCTGCTGAGAATAGACATAGAACAGGGTTTTGCATTTTCTGTCAAGAATGTGTGGCTGAAATTTTACTTTCAGGTTTTTTTCTGCAGTAAGACTAAGAACTGAACTAATAAACAAATATTGCTTTCATAGTCCTGTATGAAACTGTTTTGGTTTTAGGATCACGATTTTTGAAAACAGTCACGTTTCTACATGTGTAGTGCTTGAAGTACTTGTAGAACAATTTTGGTCAAATGATTTTACATTGCAAAACATTACAAAGTATTCTGCTTTGGGGGCAACTAACATAAAATGCCCTAGATAAGTAATGCTGGCAAGTTTTACTTTCTTGCACAAAAACAAAAAGAAGCATTTTATCCATATTAATATCCTACTCAAATGTCAACATAAAAGGTCCATTTTAATTGTCCTTGAACCACCTTCAACTACCTTTTTCATGAGTTATCTCAAGCAGTGTTTGAAATAAGGGGTTGCATTTTGGGGTTTATAAGTTGCATTTTGGGGCCAAAAATTTTGATTTGATGCCTAGAAATCCAACCCTAGGTGGCAAAAAAAATTTATCTCCTAACGTTTTTGCCTCACACTGAAGTTTTCTTTCTCGACTTATTCTAAAGATCTGTGATTAACCCGAATCATAAATTTGTAAAAGCAATTTTGAAATGCAATTTTGTCTTTAAAAATCTCAAGGACGGATCCAGAAATGCTCCAAGGGAGGGGCGATTGTTTTTCTTCTACTTGCCCCCCTTTTTTTACCACATGTACTGGTTAACACATATTTATTACAAATGTTTCGGCCTTCAATTGCGAAAAAATTCCAGATCAGAGCTCCGAATCCCAACTACTTCTCATAGTATCATCGAAGATCATCTGAAATTGCCTTTTTAGAACTTCAAAGTCGAAAAAATGCCGGAGAAGAGTCTCTCAAAGGAGGGGCGATCGCCCCCATCGCCCCTCCCTTGTATCCGCCCCTGCAAAATCTCTTGGCAGTGCATATACGCACACAAATGGTATTAAGGTAGTTCATTTTGATGTCTAGAAACATACTAAGTGCCAGCATGGTGTATAGATTAAAATTCTTATTTCAAACAAGATCACAAAGCTGTATTTAAACCAAGAGCTGAAGGGGGGTCCATGGTTCCATGGACCTGAGCGTAATTTTTGGGACACCAAATTAAGATAATTTGGTTTTCTTTCCACCCCTTTTCTGGAACTACTTCTCAAAAAATGCAGTTTTCCTTGTAATGGAGACACCCAAATTGTACTGGGACCTGGATCAGGCCCTTGGTTTGTCCTTGCCTCAGAGCAACAATGAGACATTTTGGAAATTAACAGTGAGATATCCCACTGATGGGCTACGATATGTGTTTATTTTGTATCCCAAAACTCCAAAACAAATTTTGAATTAAAAAAAATGTGCAAATATACTACGCGCAATGTATCGCATACAGCAGTGTGTTCAAAATTTTGGATAAACATATTTGATACATTAAATATGACGACCAGGTTGTTTTATTTGGACTACAAAGAACTAATACTAGGAGCCATCATGACACTTAGAGTTAAATTTTTATTTCACTGATTACAACACAGATAAATGATAATTGATCATACTGATGCAATGCAAGTGATCTTTTCAATTTATTTTTTGGTTGTAGCGAAAGATCTATGATGAAGTAGTTCTGTGGGATAACCCTGTTGTGAAAAATTGCATAAAAACTACGATTAAACTACGAAAAGATGGATAGAAAACTTTTTTTTTCAACTTTGCTTGTGCTCCAAAGTGAATTTTAATGAAGAAAACAACAATAAAATTCGGAAGAAGTTGTAATGCTACAAAAACTTATTAAGAAATATGATAGGAAAAGGTGAATAAAATGAATAAATATATAAATTAGAATTACGTTTGTTACTATTTGTTCTCAGGGACCGCGCTAAGGATTTTAAGTTGTTAGCCAATAAATTAGCCAAATTTCAAGTCTTAGCCAAACTTCGAGAGTTTTAGTCAAAGAATTTTAATTGTTTGCTTTTTTAATGTAATAAGTGTATTTTCCCCCAAGTGAAAATTTCTGACAATTTTCCATTCGCCAATGATACTTTAGCCAAATCAGATTTTTTTTCACCGAATTTTCTATTTTATCGCATTTGGCGAGGTGGCAAACGCTTAGCGCAGTCCCAGGTTCTTTATTTTCACTGCCTATTTAAGTTCAAAGCAAGCTGATTTTCAGAAAAATGTTCAACAAAAATACATACAAGCAAGCAGAATATATCTGATACCTTGATATTGGTTGCATGGTTCTGTTCTATTGGGAAAAGGCAAAAACATAGAGCAATCAACATTAAAACTCATTGCAAAGAATACACAGGGCTTCAGATAAATTTGTGAAGTAGAGACATGCCATTTGCCTTCGATTCTGCACAAACTGATTCTTTTTTAAACTTTGCATCAAATTAATTTTTGTAAAAATTTTCCAGCATTGCTTCACATATAGTTTTGAGTAAGCACAATTACTTACAATACTATGTAAGATTTTATACAAGGGTTCATGAGGTAATTAAGAAAACTACCTAGATAATCATCACTGAAATGGGAAATAAATACATTATTCCAGGAAGTGTATAGATTACTTGTGTTTAACACTGAATGCAAATAGTTCAATACGTTTAAAAGTAAAATATACGTGATTTCAGCATTACAAAAGAAAACATTTAACAAAATATGAAGATTTCTTTTCGTTTAAAATTTTATTGCAGCAAAATCATAGAATCCGATGCATTTTCACTTGGGTGATAAATTAAACTTTCGTCAACTAGGAAATTAGAGTTAGTTAGTAAACTCACCCCCTCCGGCTCCAGTTACAACAGCAACTCTTCCAGTAAAACGTAAGGGACCTGCAAGGGAAGCCATAACCTGACAACAACTGTAAGCAGGTAATAAGGAAAACTAAAACGTCCCACTTATTAAAAATGTTTCGCAATGACGGGCGATGAAGTGTCACGTGGCTAGTTCAGCAAGCCAATACAATCAGCATAAAATGAGTTTAATCATTTCCTTCAGCGAAGAATCTTAGTAAACACAGTGTGAGGTGTTACATAATGCCGCTTTTGGAAAGAATACAATGAAGTCTGAGTCTTCGGGTGCTATGAGCACAATTATAGTGTACTCCGAAGATTGTTTACGAAGACGTGTTGTTATTTCGTCTGCCTGTCATCCGAATTTTAAATGAGCTTGGAGTTTAACGACCTTTGCTCCTGCTTTTGGATTTTTCATTTTAAAATTTTAAAATGTTTGCAAATGACAATACTTCGATAAATTTTTCCAATCAATGTGAAAAGAGGAGTTATCTATCTTTATCTGTAAGAGATAAAAATGTGATTTCAAAATTTTTATTCCTTATTTTTTTCGTATCTACAGATTAAATAATCAACTGCATTATCAAACTGTTATTGAAAATTAAATACCAGTCAGAGGGCATCTAGACATTTTACCAGCAGAAAAACAAAATTATGTGTTTGCTTTTTACAAACATTTTAATGGATGGAGGAAGTGTTTTAGCAGCCACCTGGAGGAGAAAAGAACAAACTTCTTAACACTGCTTAAATGAGAAGTAGCCCAGGAAAATTATTCAGCCCTGGTGGCGATTCAGCCTCGTGTACTCCTTGTTTCTACTAGAGTCCTACAGACGGATTCCAAATTCATAATTTTATGCATTTATTTTGCTTAAAAGGATAACCTCCGTGGTGGAGAGGACTAAAACGTTTCCTCTGATAGCTAACCGGGAAGGAAGACAAAAGGGGTCTTGGGTACCATGAATGTCACTTCTTTCGTATTGCTTTGTTCGCAGTCCTTTGATGTATATGAAGCTGAAGCTATTCAGTTTCTTGAATAGCTGAGCTACTAATAGTAATAAAGTTAGAAATCACAGTTTTTAGAACCATATGCGACAAAAAAAAAAATGTTAACTTTGACAGCTCGAATTCGAATTATGTTTTTCACAATGACGAATTGCGATAGGTGTGTGTAAGGGCGCGTGTGTGTGTTGCCATGTGCATGTGTGTGTGTGTGTGTGTGTGTGCTACTTCCCCGTCATGTCCTGCATAACGGTGCAGTCGGATGCCCCTGTTGCAACTCCGTCTTGCTGCACCACCACGTCCTGCATGGTGTGCGAGACATTGGCAGAAGGACAATTTGATAGAGGAACCACCCGTCAACTGTGATACAAGCGGCAATTATATAGCAATTTGTCATTGCCCAAAAAGAGAAAGAGAAAAAAAGTATACAATCACATATGACCTATTCTATAAATAGTTTTATTTGATGCTTTAAATTCATTTTGACATAGTTTTTTCTTTCGGCTCTTTTCATTTTTTATAAGATTCAGCTAAAATGAATGTACTTTGTTAATTTTCGTTAAATGCAAGGAAAATTTAAAAGAATAACATAATCAGAGCTAGTGTGTTTTCCTAGGCTGTGACCCAGCCCTGTTATTAAGACCAGATGGGTCAATTACCCCCACTCCTATCTTTGAGAATATTAATTACTTTTCACTAATAATATATATACTCAGGGCCCGATTACCCAAAAGGTTCGGGAAGCTTGAGCTTCCCTTAGAATTTTCAGAGGGCCCAAAAAACTGAATAACTGCTTAAAAATTCCAGTTCCTGCATTTAAATTCAGCCCTAAAAAGAGCTAGTTTATTAAAATGAAATTTTAATTGTGTTACAATGTATTTTTATCGTAATTTTGGGAAGTGAAAAATCTGGTTCAACAACAAACCACCCTCAGTTGCTGATGTACAACTTTCTATGAGTTTGGAAAGGAAAGGGGGGGGGGGAGAAGGAGGAGGCAAAACCAACTTCAATCTGAATTTTGCAAGACCATTTTTAAAAAAATCTTCCCAGGCAAGAGTAGAGGTCCTTGAAGTGAGACTGAGTTTCCCCCAACTTCATTGGTTAATCGGGCCCTGTTGTATACTTATACACAACATGCATGCATCCTGCGTCCATTTTTTTTTTCATATTTTAAGGGATACTGAAATCAAACCCTGATTAACTAACGATCCCGCCCGTAGACTAACACCAAAACAGCATACATTTCTTCTCTCCCTCTTTTTCGCGTATTAAAAATTTTAAAAAATCAATTTTGGGGCACGTTTTATTTGGTTTTGTGAAAAATGTATAGATATAAATTTTTGATTGATTTTCTGGACAAAACAACCATTTTAAAAGCATGCAGATTTTTTTGCGGCGGAGGGGAAGGTTCCAGCAATGTTTGCCAGAATCTGGGGATCAATTTTGCTTGATCGGACCCTATCACAGTTTGGTCATTTAAAAAAAAAAAATGTTTGTTCAGCTGTAAATTCGCACCTCTTATCCGGGCCGGTCTTTGGGGCAAGCGACACAAGCTGCCGCTTGGGTGTGCCGAACGGTGTGGGGCACCAAGTACAGCCAATCAAAAAAGAAAAGAACGAAAGGAAAATAAGTAAATTAAAACGAAATAGAAATCTTTCCCTTATCTCAATGGGGTATCTATCTACCGTAGTGTTTTTAAAACTTCCATTTTGAAAAATGTCCAGAGGAAGAGCCCTAAACCTCTCCTTCCCGACTGGTAGTTCTTGTCGAACGCGCAGCAGCTAAGCCTTTAATTTAATTATTATTGCGCTTTGCTTGCACGCGTTTGGCAACGATTAAAAAAAAAAAAGGTTTTTGTTTTTTAGAATTCCATATTCTGAGTTTTAAGTTGTTCGTTTGCATCGTATCTCTTCATGTATTCTAATATTCTTTAATTCATATCTCTTTAATATTCATCTTGTGTACATAGTTTTTAGTGTTGTGTTAAAATAAATATTTATCGCATTTAATAAAGAATTCAAATCGAAAGAAACAAGTATTCAAATTATTCTATTCTTCATTTATTGCATAATATACAGAGACATTCTATTCTATAATATTTTTGTGCACTTTGTGTAAAACCATGACTTCTAAAGTTGCATCTACGTACGAAAAGGCTAAAAAGAAAAGATCGACTATTCGTGCAGTCACAACTAAACTATTGAGTAAAATTACTGAGAATTTAAAAGATGAAAATATTACACATTCAGATTTAAGTACATTCAAACTACAACTGAGCAATAAACTTAACCAAATTCGAGCTGCTGATATAGAAATTGAAAATTTAATTGAAGATATAGACGAATTCGGAATTGAAATTGAAACTAGTCAGGATTATTCAGATAAAATTCACAATCTTTTATTCGAAATTGAAACCAGAATTCACAAATTTAAATATGACGTTGAGAAAGATAATAGATTAACAGCACCAACTCAATGTGGACATTCTCAAACAAACACAACAATAAATTTGCCGAAATTTGACCTTCCAACATTTAACGGAAATATTAGCAATTGGATCAGCTTTAAACAAATTTTCATTTCGACTATTCATGACAATTCTAATTTAACTGATCTACAAAAACTACAATATTTGAATGCATCAGTCACAGAAGAAGCTGCTCGACTCATAAAGGGATTCCCAATCACAGATTCTAATTATTCTCAAGCGTGGGAAACGCTTATCAGTCGTTACGACAATAAAAGAGAATTATCTTATGCATTATGTGCAAAAATATTCAACATCAAGCCTGTTAAATCAATGTCATCTAAGTAGAGATGCAAAAAACCCACAGTTTTTGAGAGCCGGGAAAAAACCCGGGAATTTTCGGGAATAAACCGGAATTTTAGGGAACATTGGGAATTTTAAGTGTAATCAAACATAGTGATATTTTACATAGCTGTTTTGCCTAATGTGTGAGTAAAAAATAAAGACTTCGTCATTATTAGAGCTAAAAATGCAAATTTCAAAACATCTTTGGAGCTCTTAGAAAAGAGAGAGAAAAATAATGCTGAAATAAACATTTTCAGACAACCCAGTCTATTAGAATAATGTGTTTGACTTGACGTTTTAAAAGATGTGGTATATGTGGCCTACTTCAAACATCAGAAAAAACATTGTTAGTTATGTAAACAAAATAATAATAATAAATTTATGTTAGTTACACAAAATAATAAACATTGTATTTGAAAAAAAAAAAAAAAAAAATCAGAGCAATGATCTGAAAAAATACTTGAATCTAGAAGAGAAAGGTAACCTAATTTTTAAATTCAACTTCTTAGCATCCCGTTTTTCTCCCTACCAAAAATATACGACTTTAACTAAACCATCAATTAACACATGGAGAAGCAATGATTACATCAGCTAAGCAATTCCACTCATTGCAAAGCATAATTCTTGGAAATATCTTTTGAATGTATCTAATTAGAGTAATAAATACAAATTTCAAAACCAGAATTTCTTAAAACTTTGAAAATTCCCAAAACTCTTGGGCATTTTCAAAATTCCCTTCCCAAAAAACCCAGTTTTTTCCCGGGAATAAACAGGGTTTTTTCCACCCTTTGCATCTCTACATCTAAGGCTCTTCGTGACATTTTAGACAGTTGCAATGAAGCCATTCGAAATTTAAACACGTTAGGATTCGAGTTGGATAAACTGTCTGAATTAATCATCATTCAGTTTCTTGAAAAACGACTAGATGATAATATTCGCAAACAGTGGGAACTGACCTTAGAAGATGAAGAAATACCATCTTATAAGAAGTTTATTGAATTTTTAGAAAAACATGCAAGAAGCATGAAAGCCTGCAAGGAGAGCTGCCCTAAAGAGGAACTCGTTAAACCTAAAAAGTCGGTAAGCTACAATTCCGTAGCAAATGAAAATAATCGAAATTGCTCACTGTGTAATTTTGATCATACGTTATTCAAATGTTCAGAATTCAAAAATTTGAGCATTCAGGAACGTTGGAATCTTGTGAAAAAGAACAAACTTTGCTTTAACTGTTTGAGAGCAAATCATGATACATCGAAGTGTAAAGTTACTTTTCACTGTAAAGAATGTTCCAAAAAACACCATACACTCTTACATGATTCTTCTTACAAATCGAACCGTTCAGTAGATAATTCTGCAAGAAAGTCAAGTGATTCTATTAAGGTTAATGATTCTCAATCCAGTAGTCTAACCTTAACTAGGGCAACGGGGCGTTACGTTTCGTTGGTCGTGTTTTTTTTGTGCTCTCGTAATATTATGTTTTCTATGTAATTTTTTTTCTGAATACGGGTGTATAGGGTCATATTATGTATAAGCCCTGTTTCTGAGGCATTTTCTTTTACCCAAAAGTGTATTATTGGGCTTATTTTATTCAAAATGTCTCGAAGGGGTAAGCTCCCATTAACAACTATAACACCCACGTCATCTAAACATATGGATAGTTCTGGAGACCTGCATGCGTTAAAACAAGACTGGAAGCGCGATTTTGAAGAATTATCATGTAAGCTGAAAAACGATATTAAACAGATGATTTCCGGTAAGGAATCGAATGAAATGGCCAATACTATAGATACGCTACTAAATGAAGAGCTAAAGAAAATGGAAACAAAATGGATGGATCTCTTCAATGACTTAAACCAAAAGGTGAGTGATTTGAACAATAATATAAACAGTCTTGAAGACAACTTGGACATTATAGAACAGTATGAACGTAAACAGTCTTTAATAATAAATGGTCTCGCTGAAAATAACAATGAAGATCCATACATCGTTGCAATTGATTTTATGAATGAAAAATTCAATTTATCACTGTTACTTTCTGACTTTATCAACATACATAGAATTGGCAGACCTAGAGAGTCCTTAACTAAAGATAAGGATGGTGCATCATTTATAACCAGACCATTGATTGTTAAATTTGTTCGAATGCTAAATCGTGACAAAGTGTTTAAAAATAAGAAGCTTTTAAAATCTTCCGGCATTTCTGTATTTGAAAACCTAACCAAAGCAAGAAACAACATTTACAAGCAACTGAGAAGTTCTCATGTTAATTGCTGGACAAGAGGGGGCGATATACTAGTCCAACAAGATGGTAATGTAAAGGTTTTGAGAAAATTGTCTGAAATGCAATATTTTGTTAACTTAATTGCAGCTGATAAAAATGCTCAATAACTGTTGTTTTTTTTTAAACGCCTTTCTATGGACTTCTGTATTTCTATTGGTGATTGCTGATTGACTTGCTTTTCTTATTGATGATTTACTCTGTACGGTGCTGCTGGTTCTTGCATTTTTTCTATTTTTTATTACTTGGTGATGTGGTCGTTACTTGTCCATTACTGATACTCTTTATGTTGTTGTTGCTTTCTTATATTTTTCCTTGACCTTATTTCTACCCGTATTGTAAATTGTGCTTTTATTATGAGCTCTGCGTATTTTACAATTGAAAGTTTGAACACTCAAGTCGTAAATCCCAATACTAATACACAAAATGAGAATAAATATTGCACTATTCTGCATATTAATGTAAGAAGTATTGCATCTAAAGTTGATGAATTAAACAGTTTAATTAATAATATTGAAGATATCTTACTGATAGGAATAACTGAGACATGGGGAATTTTGGATGGATTTACCTATTTTCCTGGATTTAATTGTCACTATATCAATAGAATTAATAAAATTGGTGGTGGAGTAGCTCTTTTTGTAAAGCATGATTTTAAAAATGTTCATTCCTGTACTAAATTTACTTTTATAACTGATTTTTGTGAGATTGTCTCAGTTGAATCTGATAATGTTGTATTTTCAACTATATATAAACCACCTAAAGGTGACTTTACTGCCTTTTTTTCTGTTCTTGATTCACTATGTGATTACTCTAAAGTTGTTAAAAAGCGAATTTGCTTATTTGGAGACTTTAATATTGATTTTTTAGATAAAAATGACTACGTTAATATGATTCAAGACTTATTCAGATCTCATGGCTGCACCAACTTCATTGATAAGCCTACACGCGTAACTCATAACACCTCCACTTTAATTGATATTATCGCTACAAACTTGTATGAGAATTTGTATGATTTTAACCATGAAAATTTGAGCAATATTGATGTTATAAGATATAATAATCCTGGTTCAGCTTCTCTGAACAACGAAGCTTTTGCTGGTATAATTATTTCTGATATTTCTGACCATTTTCCTGTTTTTGTTAAACTTAATGAAAAATTAATTTTTAACGATCATAAAACATTTAATGAAGGTAATGGCTGTACTTATCCTATGACCAGGCTTTATAATCAACATTCCCTTGAAAATTTCAGAATTTACATATCTACTATAAATTGGATGGATATCTTAATTTTTAGTAATATTGAAGATAATTACAATGCCTTTTTGAAAACTTTTTCCGATTTTTACAATATTTTTTTCCCTTATACTGCCTTCAAAAAGAAGAACAAAATGAGGAAGTGTTGGATGAATATTGAC
The DNA here is from genome assembly GCA_038373865.1 of Uloborus plumipes. Taxonomy (NCBI): domain Eukaryota; kingdom Metazoa; phylum Arthropoda; class Arachnida; order Araneae; family Uloboridae; genus Uloborus; species Uloborus plumipes. The sequence goes on along the minus strand of JAXGGA010000739.1, from coordinate 104,500 downwards.
TTATTGAGAAAGATTAAGTTTAGGAATAAACTCTATCAGAAATTTATTCACACTAGAAAACTTGAAGATTTAGTTATTTATAAGACTTATAGAAATGGGGTAAATAAAGAAATTAAGAGAGTTAAGAAACAATTTTATTGCAATCTATTTTCAGTGGATAAGTCAACTAAAACTATTTGGAATAATTTAAAGAAAATTGATGTCAATGTTAAAGGTGCTGTTCAATGCGATATTACTGGTTTAAGTGATTTAAAATATGATGATGTAACTGTTGTGAATGATGCTGATAAGGCAGAGATTTTAAATAATTACTTTTTGAATATAACTGATAATTTAATCAATACCAATGATATCAGTGCTTCTAATGAAAACTCATTCTATGGGTATTTAGAGAAATTTGGATCTGTTCCTTATTCTTTTTATTTAGGTGAAATTTCATCTGCTGAGCTTACTACGATAATTGATAATTTGAATATTTCTAAGGGAGCTGGGCATGATGGAATACACCCCAGAGTAATAAAATATATTAAAAATGAAATTTCGCCTGTACTTACAATGTTATTTAATTGTGTTTTTTCTGAGTTTATAATACCGAATAATTTGAAAGTATGTAAGGTTATTCCTGTTTTCAAAAAAAAAGGTAACCCCAATGATGTTAAAAATTATAGACCTATTTCTATTGCTTGCATCTTTGCTAAAATTCTTGAGAAGTTAATTTATTCTAGGATTTGGAACTATTTTTGCACTAATAATTTACTTTTAAATAACCAATATGGTTTTACTAAAAATAAATCAACTGAAGTAGCTATAATTCGAGCAATTGATTACATTCAGAAAGAAATTGATGTCAAAAGAAATATTGTACTTGGTTTTTTTCTTGATCTTACTAAGGCTTTTGATGTTATTGACCATAATATATTACTACAAAAATTAAAATTTTATGGTATAAGAGGTGGACCTTTTGATCTGCTTTGTAGTTATTTAAGTAATAGAAAACAGTATGTTTCCATAGGAAATTCATGCTCAAGAATGCTGTCAGTTAAGTATGGTGTTCCTCAGGGTTCAATATTGGGTCCACTGTTATTCATTATCTTTTTAAATGACATCTTCTTATTATCTAAAGATTCTTTAATTTTGTCTTATGCTGATGACACATCTGTTTTTGTTGGTGAAAAGGATGTAGTTTCTTTGAAAACTAAAAGTCAGGTTTTATTAGAGAAAGTTATGTTATGGTTTAATGCCAATAAATTGTATGTTAACTACGACAAAACTAATTTCACTATCTTTCATTGGAAAAATAAGAAAATTGACAATTTTGAACTAAGGTTGATTGGAAAAACTTATCAACATGTAGAGAATATTAATTTTTTGGGGATTAATTTGCAAAATAATTTACGCTGGGATAATCACATTGATTTTGTTTCAAAAAAGATTTCTCGTAGTTTAGGTTTAATGAACTTTGTGTCAAATTTAGTTCCTGTAAATGTTTTGTTCATCCTATACTTTTCTATGATCTACTCAGTTATTAATTATGGTATACTTACCTGGGGTCAAACAACTAAAAATAATTTAAACAGAATTAATGTTTTAATAAATAGATTTCAAAGAATTGTTAATAGGACTAATAGATTTGGTAACATAAATAGAAGTTTTTTAATGAACGCTGAACAAATTTATAATTATAATGTTGGTCTTTTTATGTATGATTCAGTCCATAATGGGTTTAATTTGGAAATAGTGGAAATGCGAGAAATGGTTCATAATTACCATACTAAGCATCGTGATGATCTTTTACCAATTTTTGCAAAAACAAATTTATTATTCAATGGCATTAATTCCTATGGACCGAGATTCTGGAATTCTCTACCAAACAGCCTAAAATGCATAAACAGTAGAAATTTATTTAAAAAACGGTTAAAAAACATTATACTTAGCTCCACTTAAACTTATACTTAAACTAATTTGTGAACACTAACTTATCCTCCATGTCTTGCGTTAGCTCTGAATTTAAGTTTTTCTTTTCTTTGTTTATATTGTTTTTTTTTATATATATCTGTATATTTTTTTCTCTATTGTTTTTACTTTCTGAATATATGTTCTTATGAATTTAGATGAATACTTTATTTCCCTATTCATTAATTTGCCCGAAATGCTGTCCCTTTTGAGTGATGGGAGCTCGTCAGGCTGTTTTTTTTACAGCCTTTACTCCCTTTACTTAATCAGGGCTTTTTGGTTTATGATGTATATACTTGACGTTTGTTTTTTTAATTTTGTTCTTTTTTTTCTGTATTTGTGTTCTATTTATTGTTGTATTCGTCTTATGTTATGTCTATTTTTTGCTTATGGTTTGTATTGCCTTGATTGAAATAAATTGAAATTGAAATTGAAATTAACTGGTCTGAATAATTCTAGCAATATTCTGCTATCTACAGCAGTAGTCAAAATCAAGGATTCTCAAGGACATTGGCAGTTGTGTAGAGCTTTACTCGATTGTGGATCACAAATCTCATTGATGACTGAAGAGTGCTGTAGCAGACTTTTAATTTGGAAACATTTGCAACTGATCATTTAATTATAGGAACTGGTAATCAAGTTGCTGGCAAGTCTAATTACTTGGTAAATATAAACTTTACTCCACACTTCAATTCAGAAAACTTTTCCACTAAAGCTCTAGTGGTTAAAGAACTTACTACTAAATTACCAAATTTCCGTATTTCTAATCATAAATGGTCACACATTGGAAGTTTGCAGTTAGCAGATCCCGATTTCTACATCTCCAGAAACGTAGACATAATATTAGGTGCAGATATATTCTTTGACGTAATTCAAGGTAAAAAGAAAATTGGAGGAAAAGACGCACCTATTGCCATTCAGTCAAAACTAGGTTGGATTCTCTCAGGAAGGGTAATGTCCAAATCAAATGAAAGTAAAGAAAATACTAAATTGTGTCACCATGCTAGCGTAGAAGTCGATGAAATTCTTCGAAAATTCTGGGAATTGGAATCTATCTCTCATAAAGAAAAGTTAAGTATTCAAGACGCAAATTGTGAAGCGTTCTACACAGAAACTACAAGTAGAGATGGCTCTGGAAGATATGAAGTCAAACTTCCATTTAAAGATGAACCAAATCTTGGAAATTCGAGGGATCAAGCGGTTGGACGATTTCTGTCGTTAGAAAGGAAACTGATCCAGAATCCTAGCATGTATAATCAGTACAAGAATTTCATGAGGGAATATATATCCTTAAACCATACGGAGTTAGTGCCAAAAGAAGAAATCAAAATAGAAGATAGCAAGTGTTTTTACATGCCACACCACGGAGTAATTAGAGAACAAAGCAGCACCACTAAATTAAGAGTTGTGTTCGACGCATCGGCAAAATCATCAACAAATATCTCGCTGAACGATGTTTTGCATGCAGGACCTAAACTCCAAACTGATCTATTTTATATTCTATTAAATTTCAGAACACACTCCATAGCTCTTACGGCTGACATCGAAAAAATGTTCCGGCAAATTCTAGTCTCACATTCAGATTCTGATTTTCAGAGAATCATATGGCGAGAAAATCCAGATCAAAAGATCGAAGATTATAGATTGATGACAGTGACTTATGGAACTGCTTGCGCACCGTATTTAGCCATAAGAACTATTAAAAAGCTTGCTGAAGATGAAAAGAAGAATTTTCCCAGAGCTTCAAAGGTTGTCGACAAGGACTTTTATGTAGATGACCTATTAACAGGAACCAATTCATTTCAAGAAGCAGAAAATCTCGTGAATGATTTAATTAATATCATGAAGAAGGGCGGATTCACTCTTCGAAAATGGATATCTAATGACCCTAGTGTTCTTTCAAAATTACCTCCTGAACTAAAAGGAACAGATCAGTCTGTAAACATCACTGAAGATCAGTCAGTGAAGCTCCTAGGCATTCAGTGGAATCCAACTCAGGACACTTTTGCAATTCATTTAAATCCAGCTCAAGAAGTCACCACAAAGCGACAATTACTATCTAACATTGCTAGAATTTACGATCCGATTGGCTTGATTTCACCCTCTACAATTTTGGCTAAAATTATGATGCAAAAATTATGGCTATGCAAGTCAAAATGGGATGAGCCACTTCCAAATGCTATACTAAAGGAATGGACAAGTTTCGTCTCACAGCTTCCAATTTCCAATTCTTGAAAAGGTTCAAATTCCACGCCATTTCTTCCTCCAAAATTCTGATGTAAAATGCATCCAAATTCACGGTTTTTGCGATGCTTCTCAAAAAACTTTTGCTGCCGTCCTTTACATGAGATCAGAATTTGAAGATCAGAAAGTCAAGGTTAGTCTAATAGCTGCAAAAACTAGAGTTGCACCTCTGAAAACCATAACGCTTCCACGTTTAGAGCTGTGTGCAGCTGTAATGTTAAGCCAACTCTACAAGAATGTAGTTGAAAATCTCGCTATTCAAGTAGATGAGCCATTCTTTTGGACGGATTCTCAAATTGTGCTCGACTGGATAAATTCAGAACCTCATAAATGGAAATCATTTATTTCTAATAGAATTTCACAAATTCATAGTAATACTAGAGCAGATGCTTGGCATCACGTCGCAAGCAAGGAAAATCCTGCTGATTGTGCCTCGAGAGGACTCATGCCTTCAAAACTTCTCAATCATTCACTGTGGTGGGAAGGTCCTTCCTGGCTGTTAGATTCACCAATAATTATCCCTCCTTCACGAGATCATTCAGCTTCGGAAAACGAAAATCTCTCTGAAGTTTCTGAGAAAACAGCAAGTTATTCCAATCAAGTAGAGGTCGAGCCGAACTTCATTAACAACTACTCCTCGTTGAGTAAACTTACTAGAGTAGTTGCGTATTGCATTCGATTTATTCATAATGCAAAATGTGACAAAGACAATAGGAAAATTGGATCACTTAAAACATCAGAATTGAATGATGCTACTGCACGCATTGTGAAGCTGGTCCAAGATTTAGAATTCAAACCCGAAATTCATAGTATTCAAACGAAGGGTAGTTTGCCAGCTAAAAGTTCTTTAACATCATTGAATCCTTTTCTTGACGAAAACGGTATTTTACGAGTTGGCGGCAGACTTAAGCATTCTAATCTAACAAATGATCAAAAACATCCAATGCTAATTCCTAAAAATCATCATCTTTCGGATTTAATTATCGATTATTACCACAAACTCTCTCTTCACGGAGGAACCCAAATTGTTCTCTCACTCATCAGACAGCGGTTTTGGGTGATATCAGGGAGAGATAAAGTACGAAGAAATCTTCAGCGTTGCCTGATATGCTTTAAAATGAAAAAGAAATTCATGAGTCAAATAATGGGAGATTTGCCTAAAGATCGCGTGCTTCCATCCAGACCGTTCCTCAAAACGGGTATAGATTTCGCAGGACCGATAATAACGAAGCCAAATCTGAAACGAACCAGGGTTACTACAAAGTCATACATTGCTATGTTTATTTGCTTCACAACAAAAGCAGTTCATCTTGAAATAGTTTCCGAATTAAGTACAGAATCATTTCTAGCATGCCTAAGAAGATTCATATCAAGAAGAGGGAAACCTGATGACATATTTAGTGACAATGGCACTAATTTTAAAGGTGCGAGAAATTATTTATACAATCAAGTGGAAATTCTCAAATCAGATTCCATTCAAAACTTCGCTTCAGAAATGCTTATTAACTGGCATTTCATTCCACCCAGTGCACCTCATTTTGGAGGCATATGTGAGTCCAACATCAAATCAATGAAGCAACATCTTTTCAAAACATGTAAATCAGCAGTGCTTAATTATGAAGAATTGTCAACTTTAATTACTCAAATTGAAGCCTGTATGAATTCAAGACCAATAACTCCTCTTAGTAGTGATCCAAACGACCTTAATCCCTTAACACCAGGTCACTTTCTAATTGGGACATCACTTCTATCAATACCAGAGTCAAGTCTCACTGAAAATTCTTTATCATACACTTCGCGATTTAAATTGATTCAAGCTCTTCGTGAAGTATTCTGGAGGCGATGGAGTGCCAAGTATCTCACACAGTTGCAGCAGAGAGGTAAATGGAAGTCATCTAAACCAAATATAGAGACTGGACAACTAGTATTGTTGAAAGACGAACTCAAAAATCCAATGAAGTGGAGTTTAGGCAGAATTGTAGAAACTTTTCCTGCTGATGATGGAACTGTGAGGGTTGTGGAGGTAAAAACTACCTCAGGAACGTTTAAAAGACCAATCATTAAGATTGCTCCCCTACCTATTTGAAGTACTTTTGGACATTCGTCCAATGGGGGGGGGGGGGGGGGAGTATGGTAGTTCTTGTCGAACGCGCCGCAGCTAAGCCTTTAATTTAATTATTATTGCGCTTTGCTTGCACGCGTTTGGCAACGATTAAAAAAAAAGGTTTTTGTTTTTTAGAATTCCATATTCTGAGTTTTAAGTTGTTCGTTTGCATCGTATCGCTTCATGTATTCTAATATTCTTTAATTCATATCTCTTTAATATTCATCTTGTGTACATAGTTTTTAGTGTTGTGTTAAAATAAATATTTATCGCATTTAATAAAGAAAATTCATCACTCATCGAACTCACATTATACAGAGTAAGCGGATTTACGAGTTTTCAAAAGAAATACAAGGTAACCCGCCATGCTCAATCACCGACTTTACAAAGGATTGGAATTGCGAGTTTAGGACTTCAAAATCGAAAAAATTCCGGGAAAGTGGGAGAGAGTAGTTACGCGAGCGATCTCATTTCTTCCCGTAATAGTCATAAAAGACGACTAACAATTGTGTTTTTAGGATTTCATTTTCAAAATATGTCCAAGAGAGAGGAGGATGGGGGTTAGGGGGGCGACAAACTATAGTACTCTTGTGCAAACATTTTTGGTTGAACCGGCCCTGCCTCTTATGGATGTCTTAGCACAAAAAAATATGTGAGGAACCAAAAGAAATGAAATTAGCTACCTAAAATGGATTACAATAGAGCACTTGTATTGATTAGTATTCGGTACTATACGCAGCAAATGGGTGGAACAATAAAACGCAGCACTTTTCTCGTTATATTTCAACTAGTAATGCAAGTATTTATACAAGCAATTGCATACGGGTGAAAACCGGTGGGAAACGGTGCTGATTAGTTTTTGTTTGGCCTTCAGCAGTTTTTTCCTCGTTATGTATGAGACATTGTATTAAATGGAGTTATGAAAGGAATGAATCAAAAATTGGCGCAAATACATCTTAATAGAAATTGCTGCTGTTTATTCTTTTTTTGTTTTGTTCTCACGAGTAACTTAACACACAGACGAAAAAAATATTGCCAAACGATTTACGAATTTTGGGCAGTAATCGTTGGGATTATGTGATGTGATTCCTGCATGTCAGACAGTAGGATTTCATGGTAGATAAGTATTATGTAAATTCCAATGTTCAGTTTTCAAGTGTCCGATATTTTTAAGAATACTTAGCCGCTTCAAATTTTATCAGAATGAAAAATAGCCCACTAAATGATTAAATTAACCCATTAATAAAAATATTTTTGGAAAAAAAAATTGAACCGACTTCGGAACTTCACTCGGCAAGTGATCTAAAAAGTAAAAAATAATTTTATTCTTTGAACACCATCGATACAACATTTAACATAAGTTTTGAAGTCGGCGCAAAAACACTAAATAGAATCATACGAAACTATAATTTAACTTATATATATAAATAGCAATGAATCCAGGTTCTTTAATCGCATTCGCATACACTACATTGACAACCACATATTTATGTAATGGTACAAATATTCAGCTCTTAATTGTCAATGGTTTCGCTGAAAAATGTTGGCAAAATGTAGTTAAACATCATTTCAACTATAGTTTTTGCACCGACTTCAAAACTTATGTTAAATGTAGTATCGATGGTGTTCAAAGAATAAAATTATTTTTTACTTTTTAGATCACTTGCCGAGTGAAGTTCCGAAAAAATAAAAATATTTTTTTTTCCAAAAATATTTTTATTTTATTCTTTTTAGTGTAAATGTACATATGAAATAAGGTAATGTTTCCATTACAAAACTTTAACTAATTTTCTTAAGTAAATTCTCCATGAAATAAACTATGTAAGAAAGAAACTATCAACGCGTATAAAATTCTAAACGTTTGACACTAAAAACTAATCCTAGTTATTCTCTGGTATTTATTTGTGTACTAGTTTAATCAAAGGCTAAATATTAACGGCTTTTCAACGAAGTTATATTTCAAAACCGCTAATGAGTTTCATGTCTGCTTCATGTTGAATTCATTCAAAATTCTCATTATCATTATTATTACTGTTTCATATCAATCACGTTTTGTAACAATGGATTACATATTTAATCATTTAGGACATCGCTTAAATTTGAGCAAACATTTGAAGATTTTTCTCACTTTCTTCAGAATTCCTTTATCAAACCTTATGTAAATTAAGACTAAAGAAGCATGGACACTTTCGAATCAATCAGTACCTGGTTCGACTTCCAGTTCGTTGGAGTTCAGGAGAGAAAAGCAGGACATAGAAAGACACTCAGTTTAAAAATTTCAAAAAGACCATAGAAATGAATTTCATCATACAATCCAGAGAAGCCTTGCATTCAAAATTGTCATTATTACGATTACTGTGATCCCGATTTCTATTTCGAACGATTTCTGCAGGTTCCCGTTATCAAACTCGGACTACGAGAGGATGGGACCAATCGGAAAGAAAGACCTTTCAAACAAAAAAAGAATTTTTTAAATCGGTCCAGGCGTCTTCGAGTAATCTTATAACATACAAAAAAAAAAAAAAAAATTCTCCGACGAATTGTATAACCTCCCCCCCCCCCCCCAAGGCTACGCTTATGCCTCTGACCTGTTCACCAGCCCCTACTCCTTCGCCGCGCAGGACATGGTGGCGAAGGAGCACACACAATCGTCAACACACACATTTAGTTTGAATTCAAATCGTCAAAATTCAATTTTTCCTTTCAAAAGAAGACTTTATCAAGAGTTTTAATGTTTCATTTTTCATGCCGGTGATTATTTTTTATTGTTAGATGTCTCGCCAACTTTAATGTTTTTAGTTTACAGTGCGGTAAATCTGTTGCAATCGCTCGCTGAGTTTAAAAATGCTCTAAATGACTCACCCATAACAGAAAATTTTCTCTTACACGTAGGGTTCGTTTTGCATAGCGAATTGTTGTATTAATTAATAGCCCGGTTAACGGGGGTGCCCCGTTATAAACGTAGAACCAGGCGCGGATCCAGAGGGGGGTCGTGGGGGTCATGACCCCCCACTTAACCGACAAAATATAGCAAAAATTGCATTTTTGGTACTTATATTACGAAAAAATTGTCAAAACCTCTCATTTTTGCCCAAAAATTGCACTTTGACCCCCCCCCCCCTTCCGAAAATGATCCTCTCCTTAGTCAGAAGCTGGATCCGCCCTTGCGTAGAACAAGTAACTAAAATATATTAGAAGCAAAATAAATACATCGTTGAGTTAGAGACACTTTGACTGTTCTCTAAGTTTTTATAGTTAAAATAAATTTTTAATATTGATGAAGCATTCTGATGCGGGTTTGATGTACATTTTAAATCTGTCCTAGCATTTCACATTTCTTTTACGGGCCCTTCGAGGCTTGGGTTTAGGCCACTTAGTAGTTCTTGCTCTGCGCCTTCTTTTCTGACGAATTCTGTAACGACCTTGATCTTTAATAATTGTTCCCCTCTTCACCGCATTCATAAGATATACCGCAATTTCTTCATCTTTGTCGTCCACGTCAACTTCGTTCTTTTCACACAAAACTTCCAGAATCTCCAGCTCCGTTGACCCGTCGGGATTGCCAAGTTCAGCAATGGCCTCTCGCACGATTTTGGCGATTTTCACCTGGGGAAGTCCATCCGTGGAGGTTGAAGGACTGAAGAATAACAACCCATCATCTGAGCTTGATGTGGAAGGTTTGGGGAATAACACATCATTGGAAGATATAGGCGTGGTGCGTACTCCTCTGAAGAATGTCTTCAGAGCACAATGCGAATTTCCATCCATTTAGTTGAACAGGATAAACGCAGTTTCCTCGGTTGAAAATTTTGAATATTTTTCAATGGTCGTGCATATCACTACATAAAGACAAGAATGAGAAGCGTTTCCAGTATTTCACTGCGCGCGAGGTTTTTGAAACGAAATCTTCATTGGTTGATTTTGCACTAAAGAAGGGCTTGACACAATTTTATCTATGTTCACAATTTTATCTAGTTTCTCCCTAATATCTGTAGTTGGGACATAGCAATTGTGCTTTAGAATCATGTAGTAGTTTTTTCTCGTCAAAATTTCCAACTTTCTCAAAGTTCCCGGTTTTTCTCCACTATTTTCAAATTTTCCGGGATTTGCACAACTGTACCAATTACTAGTTAGAATTTAACCACAAAATGCAGACGTTTATTCGTCTGACCGTCTGAGACCTTCAAGGCAAATCTGGTTCTCTGTTTCAAAAATTCGGATCTTTCAAAAAGCTAGTGCCTCTCCTTGCAACATTTTAAAGAATATATGGCTACAAAAATACTGCAATTTAGGAATTTCCAAAAAACTTCCCTCTTGATCTGTCTTCCTTCTCCCTTCTTAAGCGTTAAGCACATGCTGTAGGAGCTTGGGATTTTCCAAGGACGTGAAGGTTTACTACTCGGATTCAGTGGCGGATTTACTGTGTCACAATTGTGAGAGGCTCCCACGACATTAGGGCCCCGCAATGGATCAATACCGCAAATGGAAAAATGTTTTCCTTAGGGGCTGTCCAAAAAAAGTCACACTTTTTCTCTCTCCCCTGTCACACAGTGTCACACCACCTGTTACCAAACCCGGGCGGTGGAGACCATGGGACCAACTGGAAGGAAAACCCTTTTAAACAAAAGAAGAATGTTTGAAATCAGTCCAGGAGTTTTTAAGCAATCTTATAACATACATAAAATAAAGACCTCGATCAAATTGTATAACCTCCTTCTTTGTTGAAGTCGGTTAATTAGTTTTTCCTGGCTCACTGTGAAATGGTAAAAAAAAAAAAAACTAATATCTGGAGAATGCATGCCGAAAGCGTATAAAAGACGATGGTGGAGATTTTTAAACGTGAAAGAGACAGGAAAATTAAAAAAAAAAAAAAACTGAGTGTATATGCTTCTGTTTTATCTCTTAACTTCATTAAGATTTTTATCCTGTAGTAGTGAATGCCAAAATAAAAGAAAAAGCTTGACATTGACAACCTTCTCTTAAGCAACGGAAACATGGAAGAAATAACCATGTACACAGTAGACTTTAAGTCTTTTAATAAATCAGACATTGAACGCCATTTTAATGATATGTGTTGCAGATATTTCTCAAATTTCATTTTTTAAAAGCATAGGCTCATGAAGGAAGCATTTTCCTGTATCGTTGATGCAATCGATAATATGAATTTACAGAAAACGATAATCATGTTTCATAATGTTGAATAAATGCATAGTTAAAACTATATATTTCACTGGCGTAAATCAAAGTTTCTTTGAAATAAAAAGATCAATTATTGTTCAAAAACAGCTAGCTAATATGAAATTATCAAAACCATACAGCTATATATTTCGTTCATTGACTAACAGTTTTTGTTTTTCCTGAAAATAAAGTTATTTAACTCAACACTGAAAGGCAAAATAAATTGAATTAAATGTTTGAGAGAAAAAAATCGAAATTTCTAAATTCCTTTTTTTTTTTCTAAGAACGGTTATTGTTGAAACAGCATTTCCTCAAACGAATAGACATTCAAACTGTCAAAACGATTTTATAAAATCAAAACTAGCAGCCTGTGCACTAAATGTGAAGAGAGAGAGAGAGTTAACTAGTCAACTAGTAAAATCAACTTTCCAATGGATCGCAACCTGACTGAAGTGATGATGGTAATAATATAAGGGATGATAACACTAAAAAGGGGGCCCTGCTCCACATCAGCGTAAAAAGCGACCAAAATCGAAAGCAGAGACCGAAAATCCGGGTACTTTCCATAGGAACACTATGTAATCCATTTTTCGTTTCTGCTTTACGTCAATGTGGAGCAGGGCCCTTACAGGGTAAATGGATGATGATTGTTTTTCTTTTTTTTTTAATTTTTATTAATTAATTGTATTTTTAACCGACTTTTCGACTTGAAAAAGACGGAGGTTCTGAAGTCCAACCGTATGAATGTCCCCCTCCCCCCTGTCATCCTTTTTGAGCGGGGTATTTCTCATAAGTTCGATCACAAACAATGGGCGTTTTAATTCATACAAATGAAAAGCTGAAATTGCAACGTACAAAGTGCAAGAGCGGACAGAGCCAATAATTGTTGCCGGAGGCAGAGTGAAAATTTCAGACTCAAATAAAGGGCCTGGGGTAGCTTTTTCGAAAGAGGCTGCTTTAAGGCAATATTTGGTTACTAAGAGGGGGTGGAATTTGTGAAAATACTCATCCTCAAAATGCAGTTTTAGCTTATATTTGGTCACTTGATGGAGACGGGGGATCATGAGCTTGATACCTATAAGAAAAAACGCAGGGTTTAGCTGATTAAGAGCTGTTTTTCAAAATTCATCTAATTATAATTAGTGTATCACCTCTTATATCCACGCTAAAACTGGCTCAACACTCAACAGGGTACTAAATCCACCATTCGTTTGGGATTTTTCCCGTTATAATTTTTCATTTTGTATTTATTTTCTCATACCTACGTTGTCTTCGGTGTGTAAATTTCGTTTCATTCTGAGAACTCTTTCCAGGTGAGTAGATCTTTTTTTTTATAGAGTGCATATAATTAAGGACAATAATCTGAAACGGTTAAGTTTTTATTATTTTGCTTTTTGAATAAATAAATTCTTAAAAATAATAAATAAATAAATGGTTCGCCATCGCTCATTCTTCTGTTTCCCCACTTTAAATGCAGATTCTAAACGTAAATGTTTTGCTGCTGCAAAATAGTAGAACTGGAATTTCAAGGTCTTCATCCAGCCTATTTTTCCCCTCACTTCAAAAATAAATTACGCTTTCTCAAAGTAAGATAACATAAATTGGTACTGAGCTATCAAATAATAAAAAAACTTGAAGCATATTCGCAGGCACAATGCAGTTTTCTCTGACAAAGGAAAAAGTTTCTTGAAAAAAATCGTTAATGAGGTTACAATTGGTATTAATTCACCGTGAGTTATTAGAAGGAATTTAAAGCAAACAATTTGCTCCAAAAAGAAAAGAAAAACAAATGCACTGTTTGCTTAGCACGGGTTTGGATCCATTAAAGATCAAGCTATTCGGTTTGAGAACAATTTTTTCTACAAACCATTTTGTCATAGGTTCAAGGTTGCTGAACACTAACTTGAAGCATGACTGGAGCAAAACCTCTAATTGCGCTACTGAAGAGCGGTGTGATCAGGGAGCCTCGAACTTAAATTTGTGGTTCGGGGGGGGGGGGCAGTCTTTCATTTTGAACTTTTACAGGGGGACCAAAGGGATACAAGGCAAATGCATTAACTCCCCAAAGCCAGGGCATTTTGCTCCCTCTGATCCCCTCAAATGATGAGCCTCGGGTGTCAATCTGCCGAATGAAACTTTACTGTTATATTTTGACAAAAAGAGCTTGGAAAAATTAATGAATATTTGCTGCTTACATAAAGTAGAAATATACCTTTCGGCTACTCATAAGAAAACATTTGTCCAATGGAAATAGGATTTGATATGAAAACCACTCCTTTTCTAAAGACAAGAATTTGAATCATCATAATGCATTAGTGATATCCATAAATCATTTCCCTAAGACTCCAAATCCCTTTCAAAATTGATGTTTGTAATCAGTCATAGATTGTAATGAGAATCTATGTTCTGTCGGATTTGCTAGGATTGTGAATGATAAGAAAGTAGACAAGTAGTTAAAAAGGTATGAAAGCATGTAAACTGGCGTTTATTGAATATTTACAATACATTCAAACCCCGTTATAAAACAAAACTTTAACGGACTAGCTTCTGAGATCGTTATAGCCGAAGGTTTGCTACATCCATTTTTTTCAAAAAAAAAAAAAAGTTTAACCAAATACTTTTGTCATGAACCTTTTAATTACACGATGTTTCCATTGGTAATTAGGACAATTAAGTGAGATAATGAACTGTATTGTATTCAATAATAAGCAAACTGCAAAAATTAACTTTTTGTTGTTTAATTTATCCCAACTATTGCAAACAAAGCAACAGCAACAATAGTTTAAATCGCAAACAAAATTGTTCAAAACATTGTCAGGTGCCATTGGAGCGAACACCAAAGGGACCTGGACTTAAATCTTTTGTTTCTTCATTAATATCAGATGATCAGTCACTAGTCAAATTGTCCTTGGCAAAGGTTTTTGAGTTGTTCAGAAAATGTAGAAACTCTTAAACTAAAAAAAGCCTCTTTTGTTCAATGTCAAAAAATTCTTTGCAATAAAATGTGTTGTAAGTATATTTTAAATTTTTGGATCGCTACAGCCGATTTTCTAGCATTTGGGGATCGTTACAAGCTTCTGAAATCGCATTATTTGCACAGGGCTTCACTTCGAACTATTCAAAATGTTCGCTACAACCGGGGGGTTGCTATAGAAGTGTTCGACTGTATTGTCCTAGGAATTGATATCATTCATGAATCACTGGGAATTGCTTGCTTGCACCAGATTCTCTTGGTGGGGGTTCCCAATTGCAACCTTGCACTTTCATCAAGGAAGCGAAGAAAGGGGCGCAACTCAGATGAACAGCAATCTCCAAGCTGACCCGTAGAGCTGATGGAACAGATGCTCTGGACTTGTGCCAGCACAATTTGGGTTCAGGTGCGCGCCAGTTTCCCTCTCCTCAAATTATAACTCATCGAAATAAATCATCTTTGATTAGAGACATTTTGTTTCATTTGTGGCTTATATTTTAAAGAACCGAGGAGGTAAAAAATGAAAAGGGGGATTTTGCGGGAACTTAATCATAAGGTAAATTATCAATAATAACTTCTGTTTATATTTACTCCTTTAAGGTTACTGAGAAAAAAATCTTTTGTTAAATTTGGCAAAATTAGAATCAATGTACATTTAAAAAAAAAGAATTAAGTTCACAATTTTAAGCAAAACTTTTAAATTTATTTCACAATCATCAACATACAACAAGCTGTCCTGTGAAGCACAGCATAATATTTTGAACATGGCAGAAGCATTTAACTTGACTTATTCAACCTCAGAAGATGTTTACATACACACATCAAGGGTTTAAATGCTAAACAACTTAGCTTGTATTTATAAGTTAAGTTATAAAGCCATTTCAGTTGATTTAAAGAACAACAAAATGACATACTATATTCATGAATTAAGACAAAAGAAATATGGATTCTAAGTTAAAAATGATAAATTTTTGAAAAGCAGTTTCAGAAAATTCTCAAAGTAAAATCAGTAGAACTCCGAAGTAGATCAGAATGAAAAATTACATTTCAACAAATGAAATGAATGTTTTGAATAACAGTAGTACAGTCGCATTTAAAATGAAAAAAAAAAAAAAAAGAAACCTATTTTGATTTATAATAATAGCATTTGTATTCAACAGCAAAATTATTATTTATATTCTTTCTAAATAGACAACAGCCTATGTAATCATTTAATGTTTCAGTAATATATTTAGATTTATCAACATACTATATACAGAATGATTTTATCATTAAGCTATTCACATAAAATTTTATTAGTATAGCAAGGATTTTTTTAATCCCATATTTCAATTAAATTTCCAGTATCCGGAGACAAAATTTAATAATACCATATCAAAGAAAAAAACAAATTTTTTTCAGAACGTTTGGTTGATTAAAAAAAATCAAATAATAATTGAACAAATCCATAGCAAGTAGTAAACATATGTGCATCAAAACTAAAATTTAAAAAAAAAAAAAGCTTTTCAAACATACATAAGTAACACATGTAAATTTACCACACATTTGATTACGTAATCAATTTAAATTTTAATTCAAATTATTTCTTACAAAAACAAGTGGTAAAAAGTATTCACAATGCTTTGTTCTATTTATAAATTTTAAAACCATATACATTTATAAACACTGTGTTGTAAATATATTATTTAAATTATGCCTCCATCTTATTAAATATTAACAGTGTTTAAAACTTGAATAATTTAACTTCACAATATAAAATAGGAATTTTTGATTATAAATTTGATTGGAACTTAAGCATTTAATTAATAGCTTTAATAGATTACAACTTAAAAGAAAATGTATAAAAGAGAGAGAATAGTGTCAGTACAATCAACTCCTACAAGTTTTAGACTCCAACTTCAACATACAAATGTTTCTTAATTAAAAATTGAAAGTGGCAATAAGTTACAAAATAAGACTTCAAAAAGAAAATGCTTGGAATTTTAAATCGTCAAATTTCATTAAATATGAGAAAAGAACAGAAAATCAACAAAACTGCTATTTACCAAAAATTACTCCACTCAAGGACCATGGAAATAGTGAAAGCAATTTTAACAATATTCAAAAAAAAAGTGAAAATCTACTGTACAGTGGAAGATTTTCGCCCTTGAATAGGTGTTTTTTTCTTTTTTTTTTAATTGCGTCAGATTTTTAGTTAAAATTATTAGAGATTTTCTTTTCAATGTTCCTTTTCTACCTTTACTTTTTGCAACATGTTATGTTGATTTGTAGTGTATTCATCTTTTAAAATATTTCTTCAATTAGAAAAATTCCAGAATTTTTTTATCTAAAACAACGCAAATTTGAAGGAGTTGATTGCAATATGTTATTTTTTGTCAGATACTTTCTTGATTGAAAATAAAAAGGAAATGCCAATTTTCAGAAGATTAATCAAGAGCTAAGAACAACATAGTTGAAAGTTCATATTTTACATATAAACATTTAATGCAAAACTCAAGGAAGAAAACTCGACACAAAATATTTTTCTGGGCCTATCTAATTATTTTTGATATATTAGATTGTTATCTACTGGCAGGACAAGACACATTTGACTCAATATCTCCTTCTACAAGTTACTTCAAAAATAACTTACATTAATACTCTGAAGAAAACAATCATTTTGCACTTCATTACATATGTTTCTCTTCACACTCATTAAATAAAAATTCAAGTATAAAAATGTACAAAAGGTGAGCAGTGAAAATGTGAAATATAACAGTACAAACATTTGCAGCAATTATGCAAAAAGTTATTTTAATTCTTTATCTATTACAATTTTTTCAAGGCTATGATACAAAGAAAAAAAAAAAAAAACTTGATTATATTGAATATCAAAAAAATATAAGAGAGAATTACATCAGTGTTCCTACAAAAGGTCTTCAGGCAAATTCAATGATGGGTTATGTTTCAAGCTGTGTTGTAGAGTCGAACCTTGTTAATGTGAAATTCACTGAACGTTGGCAATTATTTTATGTGCAATAGATGTCATCCTATCTAATAAAGCAGTGGTGCCCCAACCTGTCTGACTTTTTAACATGTCTTAGGGACAAATGGAAACTTTGCATATTGAAAATAAGAGTATTCTGCTGTGTTAAGCATAAAACTTGTAAGCATAAACTTGAAAATTTTATCAAAATTGAGTTATGGTTACTAGGTGGTTCTTTGTCACAAATTTTGCCTAAATATAATGTTTTATGGTAATTTGTCACTCGAAAATATTTTTTAAAAAAATTCTGAAAAAGTTGTACTTGAATCAAAAGTATTTAGGCCCAAAACTTAAAACACAATTTCTCATTATGAATTCTGCTACAGATACAACTTCTGTACTTAGCACGACAGTATAGTGATGATGACAACAATTCCGGGCTTAAAATTTTCCTTTTTTCTCATTTTATGTAGGTACATATTATGTAGGAAAAACATCAAATACATTTAAACTTTACGTTCGTCCTGGCCCCAGAAAGTCATATTAATATGAGGTGTGCCCCTCGAGTAAAAAAATGTTGGGCACCACTGCAATAAATTATCAGCGATTGTTAACTTAAGGGCATCAGTACAATAACTGTCATTGATCCAGATCTATTAAACCAAACTTTATTTAAACAGGATAACCATTTAGATGTACAGTTTAACCATGGATGAAATGGAAAGGCTAAAATGCGGTTTACCAGCAGAAATGGAGGCATCTATTGATGCCAGCTTTTGCAGATGTGGGCAAGCCTATGAATTAAGTGGAGACATATTGAAATGAGAGAAACACTTGTATCAGTTTTATTTTCCCCTTCAATCTGTAAGACTCACTGCAACTGGATGTTTGCTAATTGCACAGCAACTGTGGGCAGACAGTACATATTGTATAAATAAAAGGTGAGTTAGTGCAGTAATGTATTTTTGTAGTTTGTATTTTGCATTTTGTCATGGATTTTTGCTATTTTTTCCTGATGCAGTTTTGTGCATTTTATTCTCTTGAATTCAAAATACAATTTTCGCTGTGTATGGTACCTTGGCTTAATTTATGATTTTTTTTTTTAATCCATTTCTTCATTAATTCGTACAACTTGGATACCCTGTTAGTCCGGATTAATAAGGTTCTACTGAATTTCATAAGTGATTTTCCATCAGAGAAATTTCACTGTAATTGAAATTTAAAGTATTTGAAAGATTAAAATTTATCAGCATTTCATTTACATAAAAAACCAAGCAAAGTTTTTATGTTGATTTTCTAACAAATGCCAAATCATAACTTACTATGAGAAAAGTATTCATTGAAATCTGCCTTTACATCATTTATATTATAACATATACACATAATTATTTTTATAGCTTAAGCATAAGTATTTCAAATGACATGTTACAAATTTACAATGCTGAATACTGAAACACTGATAAATGACGTTTGAAGTTGAAAAAATAATTAAAAACTTCCATCATACACGAAACAAATAGTACTTAAACAGTATAAATATCTTTATAAGAAACAGTACAAAAAATACAAAGAAAACATTCTTTGGCATGGAACATAAAGTAGCCTGATCATCAAAACAAAAGATTTTATCACAATAGTACAGGCTTGTTGCAATGATTGAAAAATTCAAGTGATGATTGAAAAACCAAGTGATGATGCTTGAATAAATATGATAGAGAGAAAATAAATTAAAAAAAAATTAGTTTCAGAACGCCTCTGACAAACTTAGCGGGTTTAAAATGCTTGCAAATCACACAACTCAAAAGATTTAAATCGCATTTCATTTTAGTTGAAAATCTTGATTTTCAAAATTTTATAAACATAAATCCAATCATTGAGAAAACAAAAGAATTATACATCTATGCACACTCTCACTCATTTTGATAAATATTTTAGCACCTAGATAAATAACACCATTCACTCTTTCTCAATTTTAACTTTTATCTTTATATGACAATAATAAAATTGTACTTACTTTACACTTGTAATGCAAAAATTGTAACCTCACACCAAAACTAAAATTACATATCAAATTGATTTTCAATAAAATATTTTACCTTCATAAGATTTATTTAAAAAATCTTTCACAGAGTTTAAATATTTACTCAACATAAATAAATGTACACAAATTTAACTGTGATTTGTAAATATTAATATTCTACTGATTTCAAAATAATTTAACCATGACAGAATTTATTAAGTATTATAATGAAACATTTCATACCTCAGACAATAAAAAAAAAGAAATTTTACAGAAAAAATTTCCCTCCATTGGAATAGAATAATAATAGAATAATGTTAATACAATAGAATTTCTATTTTATCACTTAGTTATCACTTTAAAAATGAAATATATATTTATGTATGCAATAGAAAATGTAGACAACTAGCATCATCCTATTCATTATATATCAATTTTTAGTATCACAGATCTTTCGAGTCTCAATGCATTGTTTAACGATTTTTCAATTCAAAAAGAAGTTAGTTAGAAAAAAGTTCGAAAACCATTAATTTTCAAATTGCACCGCAATAAATTTGCTCTAAAAATTAAAACTGATTATATTTTTAAAAAAAAAGACTTGATTAATTATTGTATATAAAGAAACATTTACAATGGGGTATGAAGAAAAGGAATAAAAGAGCAAGAAGGCATTTAATACTTTTTAAACAATCAAATTTCAAACAAATATATTTGTTTTTAGGAATAATTAACAACAAACAGCTAAATATTTAGCATGATGATTTATGACAGAATTGAAATTTAAAAAAAGAAAAGAAATGTATCACAAATAATAATCAACACTATTTGTTAAAAGTAGTAAAATTAATGTAGATTAAAGTTGAAATTTTCAACTACATTTGATTGATTTTTGAGTTGAAAAATAAAGCGATAATAACTCTTGTTTTAGAATTGAAAGAAAATAAATCAATGCATTGCATATTTTGCACTTGTTTCATTTCAGAGATAAGGAGGAAAAAAAAATCTTTATTTTTGGTAAGCAAGTCAAATTTAATACTACAATTAATGTTTTTTTTTTTTTTTTGAAAAGATAAGACATAGCGCAAGAAATGAGAATGAAGATTGATTTAAAAACTAGCATACTTGCTCAACATCATTTATAAATTTGGAGTGCCAACCAATATATATTTATCATTATAACAATTCCATTTAATATTCAGCATCAAAGACAGTAAAACTGACAACATTTTAGTTTTGTTAAGAAACTAAATTGGATTAAGACAAGCTAATATGCTTTCCAAACAAAATCATATTGCACACTCGAATCAAATTGAAAAAATAAGTATTTATAAAAAAAAATCATTTCACAAAAAAAAAAAGAAGAAGAAATGTTGTATTAACCTTGAATATATGCTCTTTTGTTCAACAAATAACTTGAGTTTTCAATTGAAACTATAATTATCATAAATGGAAAATGATATTAACACAGATGAAAATACATTTTGAAAATGTCTTAAGCAATTAGCTTAAATGATTATATAAAAACATGAAATATTTCCGAGCTACATGAAAATCTAAGAACTTAAAAGAGATCCTCGTAAAAACATTTAATGTTTCAATGTATGATACTGAAAAAACAATGAATTTGCGCAGATGTAATTGGTCTTATACATGGAACCAATGATATAAAATGTCTTCAAGTTCAAAAAATGAGAAGAGTTCTTATGAAAACTATTCCTAAAATTGTATGAAAGTTTGAAGGTTATCATTTTTTTAATTTGTTGAATACATAAGTTTTGTGTAGAAACAGAGTTGCTAATTGTTGGAAGATCTAACAGAAGAAATATTATTGGGAGAGCACCATTTCTGAGCTCTATACTTCCTCTATCGCCGTGACAACTGAGTCGTTTCACTTCTTTTAGGGGGAGGGGGAGGAGGCCTCTTTTTGGGGGTGTTTGAGTCTTCAAAGAGAGAAGACGTTCTAGGTCTCATTGTTTGAGAATGGGTAGGTGGTCCCAAAGTCTGAGATCCAGCGGGTAAGTAACAAGGATCTCTAAAGCCTAGAATCTCACTAGGTGTGGCAGTTATGTCAACGGACAATTGCTGGGCAACTTTCCACTTTTTCTCCATCACTTTCTGTAAGTCTTTCAGAAACATTTCTGGGGGACACGGTATCCTAGATGCTTTGTGACCTGGCAAAGTTGCTGGAGTCTGAGTTCTACGGAGAAAAGCAGTAGGGTTTTCGGACAGCTTGGTTTCTTCCTTTCGAGCTGGTGGCGAAGGACGTTCTGTGAATTTTACACCTCTTGCTGAAGGGGGCGGTGGAGGTGGGGGAGGGGGTGGAGGAGGAACGTTATTACTAGGGAAGTTAGGTACAATGTCTAAAGTTGTTGGAGCAGCAGGTACGCCCTCCTTTCTTTCATTTTTGGAACAAGACAAAGAATTTCTTTTCATACCACAGTTTGCTTGATTGGTCTTCCATGTGTCACTATCAAATGCAGGTCGCTGAAATTGTTTACTAGAACATTTTGAAAGGCTACTGACTCCCAGTTTCAATTCAGCCAAAAATGGAAGTTGTGGCTGCGGAATATCTGCTTCTGATTGCCTCCTATCATTACGAGGCTTCGGAGGTATAAAAGGGAGTTGTTTATTTGGAGAATCGGGACTTCTGAATTTGTTAAGCCTTTCTTTTGTGGGGGTTGACTGGGGAGACGGTGGGGGCGGCAATGAGTTTAGACTTGAAGTGCTTGGCCAACTATATTCCTCTGACAAATCAAGAGGTGGAGGAGGTGGGGGTAAAGAATCAAGACTTGTTGTGCTTCCTCTGAAGGCTTCAGGTGGTGGAGGAGGCAGCATAGCAATATCAAGGCTTTCAATTGAGCAACTAGAAGAAATCGGTGGTGGGGGCAGTGGAAAGTCACAAAGAGCTCTTCCTGCAAGTGGAATTGATGCTATTTCTGATGATTTTCTATAAACACTCTTCATTATCCCATTAACCATGATTTGGTCCTCTGTCTGAGATCGTCTCAAACTAAACCTTCGAGCAATATTCTTAGTTAATGTCGCAGTGCCTCCAACACTATTTTTGTAGCTTAAACGATCATGCCCAGTGGGTAGATGTAGTCCTTCTTCAGATTGCTTAGCAAGGCTTCGAGTGGTATTCGTTAGAGGAATTTTTGGAGTCATACTAGGTTTTCGCTTCAGAGTGCTAATTGGAATTTCTGTGGGCTCAAATGGCATCTGCTCAGCAGTTGGAGTACTTACACTAGAACGTTCTGATAAACAACCGCTACTGCTGCTCGTACTTGATTTCACAGAATCATGGCGTAAAATAGGACCATTAGGATTTGTCCATTCCATTGGAGTGGGAGTGGGTGTGGATTCAGAGCTACGATTACTTATAACATCAGCTTCAGAATGTTCTGGAGTAAGTGCTGCAGCTTGAGGGCCAGAAAATACCACATCTTCCAAAGAAATATCTTGCCTGTCTGGACTTCCAGAACTTCCTGAGCTATCCGAGCTGACAGCCATTGTTTTAGCCATAGAAGACACCGAGAAGCTACGTGCATGAGCTAATGTTTCCAGGTCTTCTTCCACTATATCTCTCATAAGGTTATCATAATTTTCTTTTAGTACTGAACCAAACTGAAAATAAATTTGACAAGGAAAACAAGTTATATGAATGTCAGAACACAAAAAATATTTATGCAAATGTTAAGTTTATTAAAAAAGGAAAAAAATTCCCCCATTTTTAAAAAAAAATTATATGCCTTTAACTTATTTATGTACTTTTTGAATACCAAACTAAATTATATAACCCGTGTCAAATGTGATTATCTAAGAATTAAACCATAGATAAGACTTTTAAAAAGCAGAATAGCTTACTTAAGTGTACAATTACTGTGTAAAATTAACGCTTAAAATTTTCCTTTCCTCTTACTTCCATAACAAATAGGCTTTCAAATTGTAAAAGAACAGTACTAAACAGTGTTGTTATTGGAAAATATTTGGGGGAGAGCACCATTTAACAGAGTTGATGATGCAGTTGACGATTTTTTGGCTAGGCTAAAAAAATAGTTCAGATTACTTAGTCAGCTCTAATTTTAAAAGCAGACATTTTTTTAAAATATTAAACCAAAAAATATAAATTTGCATTATTTTTACTATACAAAACAAATAATTTGAGAGGGATGGAATCTCTCATTCTCTCCCAACTAAAGCAACAGCATTAAAAAAAAGAACTCAGACTGCTTTTTGTTACAAATCTTGTTCACTTTTCTTTTGAATACTAATATTAATATTCCTAATAAGTTCCTAATTTCATTGGTATTTTTTCCTAAAATTCTGAATGGCAAATTTACCCAGTGTTTATCTGCGGAAGTTTACACCATGGCTTCTCTCAAAAGGTTAAAGGCAATCGATCAAAAATCACTAAACCTCAACAAAAAGTGAATATAAAGCAAGGTTTTTTTTTTTTAAGTCAAAATACTTTCAATCCATAGTTTTGCCTTCAGAACTATGGATTTTAAGCAATGGATATAACTGGTTTTGATCCCAAATAACTCATACAATACAATAACTAATAGTAAATTTCAATCCACTGCAGCAATATGTATAATTTTTTACGTGATCTTACTGAAGAATCTTTTACCCTCTTATACTGCCTAACATTTTTTCGCGAAACCTCCGTCGCATCTGCGCACGCGCCAAGTCTCTTCAGACTGTCTCAAAATAGGGGGGAAATGCAACGAGGAAGTAGCAACCGAGCAAAAATTGAAGGCATCGGGAAATGCGCATCCTAAACTTATCTCCCCTTTTTCAAATGGAAGCACCTGTGGCTCCCAGGCGCACAATACGCAAACAGACAGTAGACTAAACAAGAACGCATAACAAGAACTGAAAATTTTTCAAGTGTTAACTGAAATGGACCTACATACCTTTGCTATACGGATTCCCATAATCCACTGACGAAGAATCTTTTCATCTTCTGCACATAGGTATTTGATATATTTTGAAGACTTGGTCTGTATTTGTGGATGCTTTAAAAAGAAAGCAATGGCATTATTTTCAAAATTCACAACTCAGATTTCTTAAAAGTTATAGTAAAAGTTTTAAATATGAAATAAAATTAATGTTTCTGGAATTCAACTTCACTTTATTACAAACAGACGCCAGATTCACATTGATGATTTAGCAGTCATACACCTGTTTCTGGTTTGGATTTTTCTATTGGTTTTTAAGGCGCTAGAATTGTAATAGGCTAAACTGGGTCAAACAGTGTTTCTGAAACTTTTATAACTGTTGGCCTTTAAAGAGATAAATTTTAGGAAGGGCAATAACATTTTTAAAAAAATTGAGAACAAATGCCAATCTGGGACCCAGTAGTTATAAAGGAATATTTTAAACAATGTAGTAGTTGAGATTTACTCATTATAGTTAAATCAATTCTCAAATACTAAAACTTTAACCTCACTTCAAAACTAGTGATATAAAAGTTTCAGAAATTTTTGAGCAGTAGGGGAAAGAATTCTCTCCTGTTTTTTTCATTATTTTTTTCTTTTTATCTCTCCTGGATTTTTTTTTTTTTTTTTTTTGAAAGATAAAAATTGGGTTTCTTAGTAATTATAATAACTTATGAAATATACAGTGAGTTTTTACGATAACTAGGGAGTTTAAATGCATGCAATGGGTTGGTTGCCATTTGGTTTTCTGGCACTAGAGTCTTCATAGGCTATTCTGCACGCAATGGGAAGGAGGTCTCTATAATACTTAAACATTTCTTAGATTACCGTTTGATAAAAGGTTTAGATTTAGTTTTTTAATAGTAAACATATTAGTTTCAATAATTCTACTTAATGATATTATTTAATTCTGTGCACACATTACTACTTTTAGTAATAAAACTGGCAGCAAGTAAAACTTTGATGTGGAGATAAGTTAAGCTTTTTACCAGCTTGCACTATCAAAGTTCGTGTTTTCATGTCATACTAAACAGAAAAAAATATTAAGAGAAAAAAAATTGGAATGCAAATAAAATAAATTGCTGAATACATCATTTTGTACTAGAAATTTCATATACTTCAGTTTTTCTAAGTGGAAACAAACCAATTAGTAGGAATAAAAAAGAAATAAGGGGCAGGGGGTCAGGCACTTTTACCATCCATAATCAACATATTTTACACAATGATACAACACATAAACATTTGTTCATAAAATGCAACTAAGGGGTACCCCAATATTATGCTATTCACATCAAGTGCCCACCTTTCCATTTTAATCCCTCAGTGTATACGAGCGGTGGGAGCACTGGTACAACTTGTAATTTCAGTCAGTTATTTTGACTTCTGAGTAAGATTAAACTTTGTTCTTCAATCATTGCTTAATTTCATTTCTTCCTTTGATACTAATATTAACTCATTTACTTTGAGTATTTAAATGACAGTCAT
Source organism: Uloborus plumipes (assembly GCA_038373865.1). Taxonomy (NCBI): domain Eukaryota; kingdom Metazoa; phylum Arthropoda; class Arachnida; order Araneae; family Uloboridae; genus Uloborus; species Uloborus plumipes. Next base: position 78,640 of record JAXGGA010000739.1, on the reverse strand, counting down.
AATTCTTTTAAACATTAAACAAAATATACATTTTCATTGTTATTTATTCATTAAAATAAAACACTGGTAAGCGTTTTAATACATCATTCTATTATTCACTCCATTTCATTTCCACAAACAATGGACAATTATAATTATTAAAAAGATTTATGTTTGGTGGAAACATCGTATGGGTCTAGATTCATGTTCTTTTTTTTCCTTTTAAAATTCCCAGAAAGTTGATGCCACTGTCTTATTGTAGTGTCACATATGTATCCAAATTTGTAAAACAAAATACTAACCTTTATGGCAAAACCAAAATCAGTTGGAGCTTTATATTTTTTCTTCCATCCAAATCCAGTATAAACATTATTCATTTCAAATGTTGTTAAACAAATTAAATCCTTTGAAAGCTAAAATAAAGATAATATGTATTAATTGAAAAACTAACTAATATATTTTAAAACATAAAAATGCAAACACTAAATTGACTCTGAAACCCTAATTTAGACACATTTTATTAATAGTGAAAAAAAAAAAAAAAAAAAAGAGGAAACTATTAAAAAACACTTTTAAAGTACATACAATACCCATAGTTTTTAAAATCGCTGCTGGATAAAATCCATCAGCGACTGATTAAAAGGAACAAATTCGGATAAATATAAAATCATTTAAAAATATCAGTGCTGCCACTTTTAAAAATCAAAGTGCGCTTCTGTCTATTTACCAAATGAAATAAGTGAAGGTGATGGACAGAAAAAAAAAAAAAAAAACCTTAGAAACAAGTTCTTTTAGAATGAGAAAATTCCTTTATGAATACAATTATTTTTAACCTAGCATATTACAGTAAAACCTCTCCAATACGGACACCTACGGGGACCTAAATATTGTCCGGTTTAAAGGGATGTACGCTTAAGGAAGGGACAAGAAAAGTTAATACAAAATTAGTTTCTGAATAATGTAATTATTACAGAACAATTAACTACACATATTGAAAGAAAACTTATTCCCTGATCAAGAGCTTTGTAATTACAGAAAAATAATGAAATGGAATAAGTTTTAGATCCAAGTTCAAAAGTAATCGAATAATTTAAAATATGGTAAGAAAGTACATAAACATATACCTATGTTAGTTTCGTAGAAAAAGATGTAATAAAAGTTTTTTTCGAGTAGTGTATGCTCATCATTCATTATGAAAAATTTTAAGTTCTTGAGTTAATTTTACTCCAATTTCTTCATTTCTGGCTGTGTAAAAACGTTTTAATTCATCAATGCATATTTCAGCATCATGTAAGTCTCTAATCTTTGTGTCTCCAGAAGGTGCTTCCACTATCCGGGCATCGTCTTCTTCTCCTTCACTTTCGTTTCCTTGTGTTTTAAGCTTTCAACTATCTCCTCCATTTCTAAGAAATTTATCTCACATTCAATATCTGCATTAATGTCAGCAAATTCATCTCCATTAAAAGCGTTTTCACCACTAAGGCATATTATTTTTTTTAATTCAATAATGGGTTCTTCCTCATTTTCAATTTTTTTCTTTCAAAGTCGAAACTTCACGAACCATTTTTTCTATGTGGATGCAAATAGAGGAGACACGATACAACAGGGTCGAATGAGGTACCTCTTTCAAAACTCTAGAAATGAAACTAAATCCTTCCAAGGAGCTTCACTTTTTCTCCCTTTCAATAATCCCCAATTCTTTCCATTCACACACTCATGCTATAGCATTCTTTCTCACTGATAAAGTGCAGCAGAGGCCGCAGTCTGGCAGTAGAGGCTTTAATAGGACTCTGGCAAAATCAGGTTCCCAACCTCTATTGTAAACACTGAAGAGCACATGGCGGCAGGACCCTATGATCTGTAGTCCTGACAAGGCGGACAGTTTGATTACTCTAGGCTAGGGAGAAGATCAAAATATTTAATCAGTTTACCGAGGGGAGTCGCATTCTATGACCAACAGCTGTATTTCTTAGAATCTGAGCTATCCCCAAGAGCCTAAAATGTATTCCCTATCAGGGTGTCAATGATTTAAATCAATTGATTTAAATCAGTGATTTAAATCGCGATTTAAATCAATTGATTTTTTTAAAAAAATCATTGATTTAAATCACTTTTTATTTTAATCCTTTAAAATTCTCTTGGACAATCCCAATTTCATTATTTTTACCATTTTCTTTCAGAGCTTTGATTTCTTCTAATAAATCCAAAAGTAATCCTTCTCATTCCCCCTCCACAGATGGTGGAAGATTGCAGTCCAAATAATATGTATGCACAAATAGTGCTATTTGTTTTGTCTAATATGCGAAATAAAGAAAATACAAATGTGACGACCAGCAACAGGCTCTGGGCCCAACTGGGCAGGTCCTAGTCAAATTATAGATCCCAATGAAGATCAATGGCCCTCTTAAAACTATCTACTCCCTTGCTCCTTACCTCTTCTTCCGGTAAACTCCAGCCCAGCTAGTCCAAGGAAATGCCATCCAAGGGGAGAGATTTTTGGATACAGTGGCAAAGTGGGAAAATTTTAATGAGTAGAGGTGGGGATTCACTTAGAAAACATATCTATATACATATGTCCTAACAAGTTTCACTGCTTTATGAGGTTTATGACCGCTCTATGTCCCTCTTTGCTGCTACTGTTTCAGTAAATGTTGGGCAGGAAGAATACAGGGTCAATATTTTCAACCAGGGATTGCTTGAGGTCTCAGTCAGGGTTGCCAGATTTAAGAACTGTAAATACGAGACAGGCATTGGGGGGAGGGGGGGGGATTGAGAGATGAAGTCTAAAGGTTGAATTTTTGCAACCTTGTCTTTGATATTAAACGCTTCTCATAAATATAAATGAAGAAAATTATTCACAATGATCCCATGTGAATAAAAACTTTTTTTACTATTGCATAGTTATTTTTCATCATGAATATTGGTGAGGAAAGGTTTTCCACACTAATTATTGTGAAAATTCGTACTTCCCTGTTGTTAACCCCCTTTTTCCTGACGAAGGACTGTCATTTCAAATTTTGCCGGTTGGCCGGGGGGGGGGGGGAGATTATACCAAATTCCAATGTAAATTACACCAAAAAAAAAAAAAGGCCAAACCCACTTATATGAAAATACATCAATTTCCAAAACCAGGGGCGAGGCCATTGACCACCCGTCTTGATGTCCCAAATGACGGGCCTGTTTTAGCGTGAAAGATATAATAGTCGCTTCTACTGATGACTAATGTTTAGTATGTACTTTTCCAAAAAGCTAGACGTACCAATGGGGAAATTCGAACGCAAAATAATTTTAATGAGTCATTAACAAAAATTTTGATTACAGTTGAGTAGATATAGAATTAAACCTTACTACTTGAACTCACTATAAGAAGTTAACCTAAAATAAATTTAAAAAATCAGTGTTCAATACCTTTTGGGGAAAAACTGCACACTTTTGTCAATATTATAACATGATAATTATTCTTATATATCCTCGGGAAAATCCTTTTTTTTTTTTAAATAATATATTTTCTCATAGATTTTACTGCTGCAATAATTCTTTCTAAGTTTTGATGGTCTTTAGGATGCCATAAAACTCACTGCAATTTCATATTTCTGTCGCTCATTGTAAAAATTATGTATCTTCATGTTTTTAAAAGGCGTATTTGTTTGCTAAATGGAATAACATTTAGTTACATCTTTTAGTATAAAAGTGAAGAGAAGCAAATTTCAAAAAATTGAGATTGATTGATTTAAAAAAAAAACTAACAGTAGCTGAAACACAACTAATAGTAGCTGTGACTAATAGTGACTAATAGTAGCTGAACACATATATTTCTTTTATAATTGATAAATTGAGAAGGGTTTTTTATATAATAAGGCATAGTAAAATCATTTACAAGGAGATACACCACTTTTACAATGAGCATTTGTTGAATTGATTGTCACAATAATTTCTACTCTAAATGAATAGAACAATAACATTGCTTCAGAGCAGGAAAATATTATAATTCAATCAATTTTCTTATCACTCTATTTCACGTTTTTTGTTTTGCTTAATTTTTTTTCTGAAAATAATGTTTCGTTTTGTAAAATGCTGCTTCTAGCCAGAATACGGGACTTTAGCCGTCCCGTATCAAAGTTCCCCGGGAGGCAGGACAATATTTCAAAAAATCTGGTATGGACCCCACACTACTTCCTTTTACGTGTAAATTTCTTAGTAGTTGCCTTAAGTGTTAAAAAAAGTGCTTGGAGTGAGCAAGGTAACAATTCAAATATTTACTCCCCTAATCTGCCACGAAACAATGCAAAAAATATTTTGCAATGGTTAATTTTCTAAATATTGTTGATTTTAATATCATTCAGTGAATTTTTCGCAAAATATCGCCAATAGCGCCAAGTTGAACCCAAATTCGAAAAATATTTTTTTCGCCAAATTTGTCGCCAACTTGGCGATATGTCGCCAAGTTGGCGTCAAACGGCGACCAAAAGCTTGGCGACATATCACCAAGTGGTCGCGCCAATTCATATCACTTGAGTCTGCATTGAAATTAACACTGATTTACCCCAAAAAAGGGGTAAAACACCCCCTTGGGAACATTCAAATGCAACCACAAGGGGAGGTGCACAACTAGACCATCCTCAGAGCCTACATACCAAGCTAGAAGCTTCTATGGCATATAGTTTTTGAGTTATGCGACCCACATACGCACACACGTACATACAGACGTCATGAGAAAACTCGTCGAATTAACTCGGGGGTGGTTGAAAAAAATTTTTCGGCTGCTTATATGTTGCTAGGTACATATACACGTGCTGACAGGTCAAAAAAACTAAGGAATTTTCATTCGGGGGTGAGCAAAATCAAAATTTAGACTCAAATTTGAGTGATTTTTTTTTCGCGATCACAATACTTCCTTTACTACGTAAAAGGAAGTAAAAACGGGACTGTCCCTTGAAATCCGGGACGTCTGGCAACCCTGGTCTCAGTAGCCATTCAGGTGAGCTTATCACCATTGCTCAGGGTGAATTGCATTCAAGCATGGACATGGACATAATGGACTAGTATATTCCACTCTAGTATTGTATTGTATACTTATGTAGCTAGTAAATATATTGTTATACCGAATAACAGTTAAATAATATGATTTTTGTCGATTTTACTTAGTGACTAAAACGTAACTAATTTGAGAAAATTTACAAGATTTTCTACAAGTTATAAATACAGTTGCATTTTTGTTTTCTAATATATTAGGAACTAAACAAATGAAAATCAAAAAACAATTAATTTAAAGCATGATAAGGAATCTTTTGATACAAAGCATGAGCTAAAATAAAAGGGAAACATAATAGCATCATAAAATAAATGAATGTTTTTTATATTTGTGGCAGCACCTATTGCTTAATTTTGCCAGTTTGGTCCTGCGTAAACTATATAATACCTTTGACTTTCCTTTCGGGCAGTAATAAATTCCGGAAGCTCTTAGAACAAAAAAATGCTTTTTCCATGCTTTTTTCCCATCACTCTTCAAATACAATGCACTTTCAACTTCTGGGACACTTGATGAAGAGAAAAATTCCTGCAAAATGATAAAAACAACTTCAGAATCTACATTAAAATAACATGAAAACTCTTATTCATGTTAATGAAAAAAGTAAATAAATAAGATTACATTTTTGAAACTATAAAATTGTAAAATTAAACATACAAAAATATTTTATTTTGACATATAATTTCAATTACAGCACAATTATAAATAATTGTTTTTGAAAGGTAACAGAATAAAATTTGATAAACCTTTCAATGCTATAATCTTAACCACTATACTGAAAATGTCCTGTTCAGTGTGTTGAAAATGTTTTATAACTTTTGTGTTAAAATAAAAGAAATAAAAAGTCCACCCAATTGTTACATGACTATTAAACTTTTAGAAGAACATGAAAACATGAAATCCAGCATATTAAGAGCAACTTTAAAGTCTCTTTTCTGATACCCATGAAGCCAGGGTGGATGACAGGCAATGGCAGCTAGGTAGGAAACTAGGAGCCTTCTACGGAATTGGAGAAGTATAAGTTTAAAGTTTTATGGAGGGAGGAGGCCTGCTGACTAAACTGTCAAAGGGCCCTCATTGGCTCTTGGCCACCCTGCTGCCTACCAAAGGGGCATTTAAATCACTCTCCCCTCCAAGGAAAAACATCAATCATATTTCCACACAAGTTACAGCCTTGTTCTATCCGTCTAAACATTGCCAGTCCATTCATTGGAATTCATGTCAAGCAAACTTTCATACATTGTCAGTCCATTCTTTTATAGCACTTAACTCACTTTTGTGTATGTGAGAGGGGGAAGCGGTAGAGAGACGAGTTTTGAGAGAAAAAAAAAAGTTTTGAAGTATAATAAGTACTTGTAGCCAACTACAATTAATTTAGATAATTGAAAGAAAAAAAAAAAGAAAGATGCATGCATTAGCACAACAAATAAAGATTGACAAATTAACATTTACTTCTAAAAGAGCAGTCTTTGCATCATCGTCAAGCTCAGAGCCCTTCTCAGAAGAACTACCCATTAGAAGATATTCCTGAAACAGGCATTTACTAGACATTAATATTGTGCATTGAGAAGAAAATGCTAAATGTACAATACTTTGAAGAAAATTTACGAGGAAACTAATGCTGCACAGAAAATTCTAAAACAGGTTTTAGGGCTGCAAAAAATACACTTTTTGATGCCAAAGTGAAAAACCAGTTTTGAGTTTCCTTATAATAAACAGCTGCTAAATAAAGCCTTCAGACATGCACACTTATAGGAAGGTAAAGGACACAGTTTTTTTTTTTTTTTTTGAGTTATTCAGCTGAGTTTAATAGTATTTATCACATAAAATCAATTTTATTTTTGACTAAGGAGTAAAATGATGAACAAATGACGAATTAAACATTTACATACATAAAACAATGCTTGGGCACTTTAAAACGTGGAATGAACTGTTCAACTAAAATTACAAAAAAACATCACATACAGAAACTCAACGACAGTTGCCAAACTGAAATTTAGATGAATAAAATATCATTAGGTAAATCATTTACACAGAGCTGATTGTATTAAAACAATTTAGAGGCTTAAATTTTAACAGTATCAGCAGAAATGAAGAGATATTTAAAGAAACTCATAGTAGATTCAATACTAACAACAGGCAAATGTTGGAATTTGATGGCTTTTTCTGGGCTTTATTTTCAGTAGAAACCAAATAAGCAAGCTTGTACAATTTGATTAAATTACAATGATTGACAAAAATACAAAAATACAACAGATACTGTTCATCACTTTCTAATGACTGTCTATATGGAATATGGTATGACGATTTTTGAAGTAGATGCAGGTTTTACTTATTGATATCATCATCTTTCTTTTTTTGATAATATACTCAGTTCAGAGAACCACAAAATGTATTTTCAACATTGATAAAGTACAATAGCTTTCCATATCCATGATATACAAAATCAATAAGGTTGAGAGCTTAATAGATGAATATTTTTAGACATTACATGCTTGCATAATTTTTTTTAACAACATTTAACATAAAATGAGAAACCTACCTCAGGATTAATAAATAAATCATATTTTTCATCTTTCTCTAAATACTGTAATTTATTTGGTGAATCTCTGGCCCATAATAAAAGATTTTCAACAACATATTCATGATCTTCATACATTCTCTCTAAAGGAAATATTAACGTATGTTATAATTTTTAATACAAACAGGCAATGAACATTAAAATAATATAAATAACATTTCTGAAAGAGACTAGTCGCCAAAGTGCCTTTAATAGATAGAAATGATTTGATAAGTTCTGGTCAAATTAACTCCGGGGAGGGGGTTGGTCATAAGTGGAATATTCAAGAACTGAACAACTAGAGGCAAATTTTGCAAAATATAACCCCTTCAATTGGTTTAGACTAGAATGTTTGCAGGGGAAGGAGGGGCTGAATTTGAACTTTACACAGAGATAATGTTGCATGAATTGTGCAAAATTTATTAGGTAAAATAAAACACGAACATAGGAAAAGTTAAGTAAATCATCAAATTTTTCAAAATAAATGAAAACTTATTATTAAATGTTCTTAAATTTTTATGTGAAACAAGTAAACTTTCATAATAAATACTTTTAAAATAAAATACTAGAGTAATGCAAAATATACTTACCCATAAATAATTCAGGTATATGTTCCACAAGGGTCCACCTTGGATCCATGGGGACATGGTTTTTATCTGCCAGCAGACGACAAACTTGCCCCACAGTCATGCGCTCATCCACTAACAAGCTCTTAGCACTGTTGTCAGCGCTGAAAGCTTTTATAAAGATCTAAGGAAAAGGTAACGATAAATATTTTTTGTGTGCGAAAATCATATTCATATTAAATTTGCAGCAAGAAAACGGGGTTTGATTCATGTAAACTTAAAATGCAGTTAATGTGAACTAATTTCAATTTATTTCATTACGAATCATGCAGCTAGAAATGTTGAGAAGGAAAAACAAAAGGAAGAAAATAAAAAATAAGAATGGATGAAATGAAAAAACAATATATGTATTCATTTTTGATACAAAATTCAACATCATAGAACTAACTTAGCAAGAGCATACAGTAATGAATAAGAGAACTTATTGCATCTTGAAACAATTACAATAGTTTTGGCACATAATGCCCATGACTAATGAGGGTTTTTTCAGAAATTAAAAACTGATCAAAAGAGAATGACTCATTAGGTTTAGAGCTATAGCAGTTGTAAGCTCATTTGATGTACCATCCTTGATTTGTTTTTAGTGGTAAAAAGCATTTACATTTTTATGAGAAATTCAGCATTCTAAATAGTTTTTAATACGGTGTGTGCCAAGTACTTTTAATCCCAAGAAGTAATGTACACAATAGAATGATTTTCATGCTTTTACTTATGGAAAGCTTTTACGTACCAGACTACAGATGTACAGTCGAGTCTCCACAGTTCGAAAGCTCAGGGGACCTGCTAAAAGCTTCGAGTTATTGGTTGTTTGAGTTGTAAGTTCCTAACATCTTAAGAGTTTGGGAGCCAATGAAAACTTTGAGATTAAGGTATATTAAAATTATAGGACTTCGAGTTATCAAGACTTGACTGTATTTACGTACAGTAACATTGTTAAAACAACTCTCAATTTTAAGGTACATGAAAACTCATGTGCATAACTTTGGAGCAACATGTACAGTTCCTGTAAACATATACATTATACGTAATTTCATAGACCAAGGAAAAAAAAAAAACAAACAAAGTGATTCAAGATGCAACATTTTCCCTCAACTACTTAAAGAGTGCAATGCCAACATTATTTACAACAAACTAAGTAAAATGATCAATAATTTACATCTTGCAATAGCATTTACTATAGTTTATTTACATACATGCAAAGCAGCAATACAGAAAAACTAAGAATAAAAAAACCTAAAGATCACAACCACACAAATGAAGAAGAAAATTGTGCATTTGCATATAATGGAGGACAACATGATCTACCTTTTTAACACTTGCTTCTTTTATTTTCTCCAACGCTATTCTGATTTTTTCTGCTTTTATACGTGCAGCTTGTTCTGCCTAAAGAGTTAAGATTGCAGCACAAATAGAAAAAAGCCACCACCATTAAAAAAGGAAGAATTGGGAAAGCACAGTGCAGAAGCAATTTAAATATTTCAAAGAATTGAAATTAACTTACTTTAATACATATTTTTTAAGTCTATTCTACGTAATTAAACTATTTTACATGAATTCATGAATTTAATATAATGAATAAGGATATACTCTATTCTTTGTTCCATAAAAGACTTTTCTTTTCATACAAAAAATAAAGGAAGGAACACTAAAAATCCGAATTTCACTCGTTTGTTTGGAAATGCTTTTAACACAACACAATGAATATGTAACATTGTCTTGTGCAATGTACAGCGTGATCATAAAAAAGCTATATACATCTCACTGCCATACTTAATTAACAAGCATGGCTCTTAACTTAGCGATTGAGAACCAAATCTACAAGATCAGAAAAAAATCCAGCTTTATTAAGTTAGTCACTTTACTGAATAAATATTGATTAGAACAAACATGATTCATAGAAGTGTATAGCGTTGTCACTGTACAGTGTTTTAAAAACGAATGAATCCTTTGCAGTAACCCTGTATTTCATTTTAAACTACTAAATTTAAAATATGATTACCATGCATTCAATTTATAAATTTTAATATTAAAATAATTAAAAATTCACTTTAATGTAACGTCTCTAATTCCAAGAAAAATTGGTTCCAAATGAAATATCAGTATGTATATTCTTCAATGAATTCATAAACAAGTGTTCAAAATATGTATTGGAAGAAAAACATGCAGATTAATTTCAGAAATTTTATGCTTATTAGTAGTTTGTTTGAAATAGAGAATTTCAGTAATCTGAAGCATTAGAAAAAGCATTAGATGGCAGACCACTTCAGGAACACAAGAAGAAATATCACTCAATAATAGAAGCAAATGGAGGGTAAAATCAACATTTAGCTCTGAATTTTCATTTAAACTTCTTAAAAATATCACTTGAAAGATAATGTGAAACCCTAATAAACACTTTAAAACTAAATTAAAATGATTGTTTTTTCATAAATTCTATTTTTGTTCAAAAAAAATTAATTTGCAATTTCAATATTAAATACAAGAGACTAAATGATTTATCAATATAATATTTACTCATATTTGTTTTAATTCAAAATGTTGATCTTTTAAAAACTCATTCACACTATTTAAAAATGTTCTGCAAATAAAAAGCAAAATTAAACAAAAATTTTTGAATTTCAGATAAAGGCTCTTTAAATTTTTAGATTTAACAACTGGTTCACAAAAAATTGTAATTCCATAAAAGACAGATTTTATGTTTGCCAAGAAGCATACAGTAGTGAACGCAAAATGTTGACTTTGAAAGTGTTACTTAGGATCATGGGGTAGAAAAGGTATAAGTAAAGGGTCATCCACATGCAAGGGAAAATCCGAAGGAGTTTCTCGAGGAACCAGACCTTGAGGAAATCCTCTTTGTGCGTATGGTGCATTCTGTTGATATATTTCCGCAGATCTCCAGACTTTTCTCATAAGGTTTTGCTCTTCCTTGAGGATTTCCTCAAGGAACTCTTTCAGGTTTTCCAGAGCATGTAGAGGGCCATTAAGTTTGCTTAACTCTCAGTCATTGGTACTTATTCACACAATTAAATCACAAAGATAAGTTATTTTGGAGTTTAGTTCAAATACATATGTTTCAGCAACACAATTACAATAAATATATTACTCACTGGTGGAGAGTTTTCTTTCTCAACTTCCACTCTTAAAGCTTGCAACCTTCTAGATATGTTGTCCAAAAGCTAATGAAAAACAAATGAATAAATAAAAATGTAAGTATTTAAAAACAGCAGGTTAAAACAAAAGTCTAAAAGACCATATCGAAGCATATTCAGTGCAGCAATTACAAGGGAGTGAGATGACATGCTGTCCCCTAAAATAATATTTGGTTTATTATTTTCAAATAATGTTATAAATGGATGGCAAGCTTTTTTTTTTCATAAATTAAGTCTGGTTTTGAAATTAAAGCGGTCTAAGTAATATGAACTGTCCTTTTTCAGCCAGCCCAACAAAAATTCGCCTGCCATATGTTTATAAAGAGGTGTTTTCCACCAAATATTTTTTGCAACTATCTGCCGTGCTAAGCACAAAAGTTGTATCTGCAGTTTTGATCAAAATTGATTTACATCACACCTAGTTTGTTGACGTATAATTCACTCAAATACTAAGTTTTAGTCATTTGTCCATGGGAAATATTTTTAAAAAAGTTCTGAAATTGTTTCATGGAAATGAAATACATGGAGGAGTAAAACTTAAAACCGCAATTTCTCATTTTAAACTCTGCTCCAGATACGACTTTAAAACAGATAAAATTTAAATACAAATAAAATGTGAAATACTAAATAAAATAGCATCATAAAATGTAAAAGGCAGGAAAAGGATTAAAACTCTAAAACCATAAAATTTAAACATGTAAAAGCAATTTAAAGGTCAGTCAGGGTCAACCATACTGCAGTTCAATTAATTAGTCTCTCGCCTTCCAATATCTCTCGTAAATACAGATGCCTGAGATTGCAATGCATTCTTTTAGATGGAAAGCATCCATAGCTGCATCTTTCTTGCATAAGGGACAATTTGGCGAGGAAAATATGTTAATCCTAAAAAGGTGGGCAGCAAGGCAGTCATGGCCGGTCTTGAGACGAATTGCTGCTACAGCATGTTGTCTCGGGGCATCTGGTATTGCGATGATTGATTCTCTCCAGTTCTTATGTTTTATCAAGTCTGACTGCCTGGTCTGAAAGTCGTCGTTCATTCTTTCTTTTAATAGTCGCATTACAGCAGGATAAAGGACTGGTTTTGTTGGAATTTGTAATATTTCAGTTCCCTTTTTTGCAAGAAAGTCAGCTGCTTCATTTCTGTATATTCCACAGTGAGCAGGAACCCACTGCAGAATAACTGTTTTACGACAATTTTGCAGCCTGCTTAAATTTGCAATGCAGGTTTTTATTCTTTGCGAATCAGCCGGCTTCGGAGATGACAGCTGGTTACAGACTTCGAGTCAGACAATATCACAGCATTATCAAAACTGTCACTCCTAGAAATCAGTTGTTGTGATGCCAGCTTAATGGCTTCCACTTCTCCATCAAATGGTGTGGTAAAGGGACCAAGGGACGAATAAAAGGAAAACAAGTCCGAAAAAAACCCAGCTCCTGCATTTCCCTCTTTTGATAGGCGGGATCCATCTGTATAGATATGCAACCAATTTTGACTGGGATATTTCGTATAAATAGTTTCCAGTGCAATTGCTTTTAATTCCTAGTCCCTGGTCAGCTTCTTATGCACCGTTTGTGTCAAGTGAACCCTACCTTCCAAACAACCAAGCACAGCAGTATAGCACTGCGTATATTATACCTATACCTAATTTTAGTTAACATTTATAACAGTTGCGGAAAGATACAAATTAACATGAATCTTATCAACAATGAAATAGTCTGCTTTAAGAGACCTAATTCCCATTAATTAACTACCATAATAAGTCGAAAGTTACCAGAAATCTTAAGAGGCCAACAAGAATGGTTAATATTGATTCTAAAATAATAAACTAAGCACTGAACATGCAAATGATAAAAAACTAATGTTACTGCAAGAGAAAATGACAAAAGGTGCAGATGGTACTTAAAAACTTTGATTTTATCAATTACTCTTTCAGTACAAAGATTAACATTCTATCCATTTCATTGAGATAAAAATACTGTCGGCCCCGCTTAAACGAATACTGTCGGTTCCAAGAAATATTATTTGAATAAGCGGGATATTCGTTTAAGCCGGGATATTTAACATTTCGTCTATGGCATGGGAAATATTCGGTCCTGGGATGTTTTATATGCATAAGCAGGGTATTCATTTATCCGTTACCTGATTAATCGGGGACAACAGTATATGAATAAAATTCCTATGAATAAAAATAGAGTACCGTACCTGTGTTGGTGATGGTACCAATGCAATGCTGTTAGTTTTAGATGAACCTTGACTAGATATCCCAGTGTCCGTCCTCCCACCGGATGATGCAGATGATTCAGAGGAAAGCATAGAGACACTGTCCGAAAAAGCAGAGTCATTGTCTGGACTATCCGTCCTCACACCCAGCTCCATCTTATGAGCTTTCATATGTTCATCACAGTCTAAATCCCCACTGACATCAAATTTTGATTTTGTTCCCCCTGAGCTTGAGCGTCTATGGGTGAAGAAACGCTTGTGTCCACTCTGCTGCGATGATGGAGTCTCATGACCCAGCGGTATCCCGGACGTTGAATAGCGGATGTTTTCTCCAGTGATGTTGCTCTGGATGACAGTGCTCACACTGCGAGCATGTCCTCTGTGCATGACTTCTTGATCAAACTGGCTCTCTAAGGCACAGAGCTCCCCCAAAATGGCATCCAGTTCGATATCTTGGCTATCTGTTAAGGGGTAAAGAAACAGATTTATTACTTTACAAAATAAATATGCAAATAATTTTCAAAATTTTAAAACAGGGTATGTACAAAAGGCTCAAAATAAAAGTTGAATAATTTCAAAAATAAATAACTCTAAGAATCAGAATTGAAAGATTACCTACACTGACAACAATGAAAAAATATATAGTCATTTTTTTTTGAGTAATAATGAAATGTTATTCATTTTCATTTTTGACTGTAAAGGTTGGTAATGTGGTTTCTTTTTCAGATTAGACTCTGAGTCTACCACTGGGTGGGTGGTAGTTTACCTCCGCAGCAGTCCAAAGCCCCACTGTTTGGGTGGTGTAGGTCCTCAGCCTGTGTCCCTCTTGGTGGTAGCACCCATGTCCTACACACACGACACACAAACATGCAACTATACACATACACACACCTATCGCAATTTGTGATTGTGAAAAACAGAATTTGAATTCAAGAAATCAAAATTCATAAAAATGAAAAATATATACTAACCTTCAAGAGTAGCCAATGAAAACCTGTAGCTATCCATTCTGGGGGTTGGGATGGACAGTTTTTCAAAGCTTGTTGGTGTTCGTGGTCCACTTATGACATTGTCCAACCCCTAAAAGAAGGAGAGAGAAAAAATTATGAATTAGCATTTTTTTTTTTTAAACAAAGATGAACTTTTAAAAAATTGTGTTAAAGAAAGAGAAACAAAACATTTTGATCATATCGGTTTTATTATAAGCGTATCTTAGTTTTGACTATTCAGAACAATTTTAACTGCATTTGATGCTGGAGATTGAATGCACTTCTCTTCCAATGCTTGTGACAATTACATTGGAAAATATTGCTCCAAGGTTGAAACATTAAGTAACCAAAAAGAAAAAAAAAATCAATGCTTTTCACAAAACCTTAAGTTTATTCAATGTAGTTTTATTTCATTTTGCGTAAAAAAATACAGACAATGTATTTAAATACAAAATGTGGTGTATATTAATGTTATTTTCAATTATACTTAGAATTATTGAGCATTTAATTCAATAAATTTCATTCTACATTTCTGAGTATTTACTTCTTTACTACTGTATCATAGTAGCAGCGAACACACAAGAACGAACAAAAAGTATATAAACTTTTTCCCCCCTATTTATCAGAAAAATAGAATGATAAAAAAATTTCATTACTCAATTCTGGGTATTGATGAATTTTCGGAAATTATTTTACTTTGTAGCGTACTTTAGAGTGCACGTAAGCCAACTTTGCCCCTGAGCCATGAGGTCTTATGGATCAGTGGTTCTGACGCACGCGTACGCCACAACTTAAAAATTAGATACTTTATGGTGGACTACTATTATGTTTCAAAGTAACTTGAAACGCTTCATGTTCAATCAGCTCGAAAATAGCGCCAAAAACTTGTCTTGTACAAAAAAGCTACTCAAACGGGGAGTATTCTAGATTTCCTGCAAAATTTTAACAAATAGATTGAGACGATTTTGATTCTGAACGCCCTCAAATATCTTCACATAAAACAAGGCAGGTTCCAAGCACATCCAACTGTCTTCATTATTATTTGTCACACCAATTTAATAAAATGTCGCTAAGATTAAATTCGCATCAAACTCAATATAAAGTTTTAAAATGTTGATTGTATTGCCATCCGGCGGATTAAAAATCCACCAAAAATAAAAGAAGTGAGCTGTCACGAGACCACCAGGAAGTGGAGATCATGGAGCAGACCATGCAAAAGAAATTTTTGTAGATATGGAGTTTTTTTTTGGGGGGGGGGGGGGCTTGTTCTTGAGGTGCGCATCAATGCTCTTGCGGGAGGGAGGGGGACGGCATATTCTTTGTACATATGAATGCATCATGTGTTAGAAAAGAGCCCCCTCCCCCCACACACACTCCCCTTGAAAATTTTCTTGCTATGGTGCTTGGCATAAAAGCAGTTTCTTAAATTTCAATTTGTAACACGTACATAATATTCCATAACTTCCACAACACGTATGATTAAAGACACTCTACATTGCAGAAAACAAATAAATAAAAATGAACTCCTTTTCTTTGCAACTGATAAAAATCTCTTGTTTCGAAATATTTCATAGAAAACTCAATTCAAGTGTGAAACATGCATTAAAATTTCTTAAAAACAGAAACATAACACAATTAAAATTTTACTTTCAACACAGCTATATTAAAATTAGTCGAGTTCACTTCAGTAGGGAAACTTAAAAAGATGGAGAAGAATGACGGTTGTTACTTAATTTGGAACAACGCCAAAATTTGAGTCAAGTTTGAGTTCACGGACCTACGGGAGGAAGGGGTGCTACTTCGAATTTAGAAACTTCTATTCACGTGTCTGACATAAGCGAAGAAAACGAAGTCAAACACTGAAGGAACAAAAAAGGACTGGAAATGTTTATCAACAAAACCAACGCGGAAATTTTGAACCAACAGATACACATGCAACAACCTCATAACCCCCTTCCTTTATCTATTTATTTATTTTTTAATACGCATGAATATATGTTTATATTCAAGTGCATTATTTTTGATAGGTATGAATTAACTTTTCGAAAATACTAAATTTTCTTCTTGTTACATTTTCAGTAGTACTGCCATTTTGTAGTCCAAGAGCTTAGCAACGTCGAAAAAACAACCCTTTTAAGACTTCTGGCTCTTTAATACAGTATATCTTTCTCTAGTACCAAACCGCTGTAATTTGTTCTTTTGATCCCGAAATTTTTCTTGGCAAAATGGCGATTCCATTCACTGGGCTGGGGCTGGACTGATCATTAAAAACATATATATACATATACGAAATTTTTTTCCTTCTCTTTCTTATTTATTTTTTTTTTCAAGGGGAAGGGGGAGCATCAATTTTTAACAACACTTTGTCGTAATCGAAGGCTTATTCTAGCTACCAGAAACGGTGCCTTCGTTTCTAACATTCGCTCTCCAACTGAGAAAAATATACAAGAAAAGAGCAAACAGCAAAACGCCTTCGCGAAACATTTGACATTTAAATGCAGCGTAACGCAATTCCGCCTACAAGCAAGCACCATTTCTCTGATGCAGCGTTTCTTAATTTCTTTGACAACCTGTTCGAATGTCCAATTTTTTTGACTGAGCCCCCTCCCCAGGGTGTAAAAAAATCAAAAAAATCGGATTTTTTTGATTTTTAAAAAAAAAATTAGAAATTTCAGTTATTAATTAATTTTTATTTATGAACAACTTACCTTCAAGTTTTTAAAAATACAAAAACATCGTTGAAGTAAAGCTTCACCAGTAAGAAACCCAAAAAAAGTGTTAGGAGCCAATCTGAAAATAATCCTGTCTACTAGCTAGGATAAAAATCAAATGGGGCAGGAAGCTCAACCCAATCCTCACTTCATTCAGTCCCCCCCCCTCTTTATTTTGCTTTTGTTTTGTAAAGCGGCGTTCAAGGACGGACAGTATCGGCTACAGGGCAACTAAATGAAAAAAAACAGGGGCATTTGAAAAATCACCTGTCCATCGCCATCCCATCACGAACTCAAAAAAATCTTATGTGGACCCCACACTACTTCCTTGTAAGCATATTAATTAGTCAATATTTTCTTACAACTTAAAACAAATGCGCGCGAGTATGTACGCGCGTTAGAAGCAACATTTCTAGGGCTATTTTAGGAGGGCGCAGCGCAATGCCCTTTTTAAGTTAACGTTTGATGCACCCTCCTTGCTCTTGGAAATTAAAAAAAAAATTCATCACGAAAGCATTTTCTAAGATTCACACAATCCTGGCCTTGAAATGTTAACTTCCTCATGTATTTTAAATTATCAAGTGTTTAATTTAGCTGTAAACAGAAGCTAGTTTTATAACTACCAAGAAATTTCGTGCAATAGGTTGGTATGTGTCTCAGCAACATGACTTTCTCCAGACAATTGTGATATTTCAAAGAAAAAAAAAAACGGTATAGACAGGGAAAAAGATCATTTTCAAATTAATTTAGAGGCTAAGTAGCTACACACAATGCACAATTAAACGGACATTTCTTCATTTTCAGTAGAAGGGGCAAGTGGATAAAGGTGATATGTGACATTTGAATTTCGCCGATTTACAAATTCAAATTAGTGTGTGTTCGATTGCGTTAACTTACAAACACAATTGAAGGGGCAAGTGAATTAAGGTGATATGTGACATTTGAATTTCGCCGATTTACAAATTCAAATTAGTGTGTGTTCGATTGCGTTAACTTACAAACACAATTGAAGGGGCAAGTGAATTAAGGTGATATGTGACATTTTTTTTTTTAATTTCTAAAAAAAGCTTTCAAAAAAATCTTATCACTTTCATCCATGATAAAAAGTAAGTTTTTCCAAAATTGTCACATATCACCTTCCCCTTCAATTTCAAAACGCGTTGCAAAATTTCTGGGGATAGGGGGACGAAGGGAAACGGAGCTGCATTCTTTTTCTTTTTTTAGGACAGTCCACATTGGGGTGGTCCAAAAAAGGCCGTTTTTAAAAAAATTTCGATTTTTATAGGTGCTACCCTCCCATTTGGTTCCATTTAATTAAAAAATAATAATTGTGAAGTTTAAGCTCATTATTTTAATATTTAGAGGTGGCTCAACAGCCTCAAAGTTCTGCGTTTTTCAATTTTAGGCTATAAATACAAATAGAAACAAAACTAAAGCAGGGAAAGGAATATAATTTTATTTCATAAACATCTGTAGCATTTTGTAAATTTAAAATAATATAGTAATAATTTTAAGAGTTTTGGATGTGCTTTATATTAATATACATTATAAACTCTGTTTTCTACAATCAGGATAAGCTTGGCGATGTTCTTCCACAACTTGCAGCAAGAACTATAATTGTTCTTCTCTACATGTCATTTTCCCATTAAACTCTTTTATAAGGGCTATACCTCTTTCAGCATGATCATTAACTACTGAAATTCCTTGAATTATGTTTAATGCTTTCTTAAAATCATTCTGAAACTCCCAGATTTCTGGATCTACATGAATGAAGGTGTGAGGTAAATTCATACTTTCAAATAATGAATTCAGTTTTCAGCTGCTGAAACATATTTTAACGGTGTTTCATCCTCTTTCGGCTAATAGAACTTCTACTTAGAGTAATGTCATTTACTTCACAGCTCAAACTCTTTGCTGCTTCAGCGACAACAAACAGCATTCCGATCAGAAACTTTTGTCCTGTCTAAAGCTGCTGCTAAATGGGGTGTCACAATTTTCTTTCGCTTTTTGTTTCCTTTTTGAATCATGTTCTTTTACTTTAAATGGTGCTTGCTCTTCATATTCAAACTTATCTGATTCATTAGAAGATATCAATTGCACAGTGGCTTTCATTTCTTCGCAATTTTGTTTCATTTGTTGTGACCTTCTGAGCTCGCTTTTTCCCTTAGATGAACCATTTTTTCAGTTTTTTTTTAAGACACTTGTCAACACCTAGCATTGACCCCCTCCTTCCTTTCTCACGCTGAGCTAACAAAAACTCTCTATCTTGAGATATTTTTTTATCATATTTAGTGTGTCAGCATGTGCTATGTCAAAAAGATTATCCAAATTCGAAACAAACTCGCCTTCTTTATTCTTCTGTGTTACTGTATTTCTGTTTTTGTTTTTCGTTAACAACTTCCATTGTCTGAATATATTTTCTAATGGGTTGACAGTTTCTGAAGTCTTGTACAGGTATTCCAGCTTTCTGCTAAAATTTTCTTATTTCTCCTATTGAATTTGTTGAAGATTCTCTTATAGTTTTTTACAAGTCAATATGGTTGTGAAGAAACAACCCCAGTGCCGTACGAATTGAAGGTAGTTTACTGCCATTTAGCTCACTTATGGTAGAACCAAGAAGGTAAATGTCTGATTTCGATCTTTTTGAGATAGTTGTCATGCTAACTTGTTTCAAAATAAAGAGACTTTCGAATTATAAAAAAATTTCTTACGTGAACAAATTTGCCATGCTTATAGTGATGAAACATGCTTATAGTGATGAAACCAAAACTCTTAAGAATATATATGATGGTCACAATTACAGTTATGAAATTATTTGAAGGTTAAAGTTAAAAACATATGTTTAGGGAATAAAATGTTGAGAATTTATTTGATTGCTATAGTATACAGAACATATTTAACGTATTTATAGATACAAAAAGTGTTTATATTTACACCATTTATAGCATGGCTACTGTTAAATCTATATAAAATGGCAATTTGACTATAGAATTATTTTCTTTTAATAAAATTAGCCATTGTATTTTTTCTTACTTGGGTGGTGTGTGCTCGGTGCTCGTATGCGCTCTATTCCACAATGATACAAACTTCATCTGCATTGAGCCACCTTTAAATATCATCGAAATGTTTTCAAATTTTGTCAGATTTATTTTTTAATGCATTGGAACCAAATGGGAGGGTAGTACCCAAAAAATTTTCACCTTCGAAATTTTGGACCACCCTAGTCCACATGATGTCAATTTTTTCAAAACATTTGAAGCCCTCTCACAAATTCACATTTCACCTTACTATTATCCCTCCCTTTTGTCACATGCTTTTTTATACACGTAGCGTCTTTTTTTTTTTTTTTTTTTTAAATGCATGATGCCACACTTGTTGCTACATCTCTTTCTCTTTCCCCCTTAGTCCCAACTCACTAGTTTGAGCAAAGCATGCATCAATTACAGATTACAGACAGCCCCTTTTACAAAAATAACATTAAAAAGACAAGAAGATGAATAAATAATGAACAGAAACAGAGGTTGACATTTTTCTACCCCTTTCAATCTTTTTTTCATGTCAGTGGTCTACTTTTTAAACAAATGGAAGGGTCTGGAATAGGCATGAAATTTGAGCCCTGATTCGAGGAGGAACATCATCGTCATACCCATGTGCTGACCTGGACCTCTGGATGACCTTCTGGTTAAGCCCAACATGTGTCACCCATCTGTTTCGTGAAGTGAAGCCATGCATTTGATACGGTGGATCTTCGGGTTAAAGCAAGTAAAACAGTTTAAGCAAATTTCCGGTTTTGAATACTATTTAGGGGCGTTGAGTGATGGTTGTTTAGGGGAATGTGGGGCAAAGTGAAATGGTGAAATATTTGCTGGTAGCTTGGTTGGTAATATTTTAACTATCTGGTGACACATTGTAGTCTATTGCAATGAAAAAAAAAGTTCCCTCTAAAAATAAAGGAATGTGAAAGTGCGAGCAATTTTTTTTTTAAATTGACTCATAATGCAATATTTTGTTCTAAGTAAAAAAAAATATTTTTATTATTATAAAATGGTAAGGTTCTTGTTATTAACATTTTAAATACTGAGACCTTGGCGCAGAATTTATTTATTTTATATCATATCAAGTTCGCTCATGCTTCAAATGTTTTGTACAAACATTTCTTTTGTTTAAATGAGCTCAGTTTTGAATTTTTTGTCTACTTCTCTTTTAAAATATTTTTGTCTTGCAATTTCTTGTTTAAAATTTTATTTCAAATTAATATATAATTCATACGTGTTCAATCATGAAGATAGAAATCATCTTGTTTTGTGACATCGTCACGTAAAACACTTTGCAGAAATTTTGGTAAAAAAGAATGGAAATATCCTTCCGCGAAAAAATAATTATAGTTACGATCGTTATGATAACGAGTTATTGTGGGAACGGAATAGGCATATTTTTAAATTTTTAATTTGAATTATTTTTAATCTATTGTTATTCTGAAAATATTTTTCTCACTAAATGACAATTTTACTTCTGCTTAGCACCTGACCTCCTTGACCTGCATCTACCATTTTAAATTGCTTTCATAGGGTTTAAATACTACGGCAAACTAAGGGGATCATTGAGTAGCAAGTGGGTCACTGAGACTGTTAAAATTTGGCATAGTACTGAAGAGGCAGAGCCGTATTTAAGGGGTGGGCTTTTAGGGTTCAAACAAACCCCTTCCGAATTTTTTTAAAACTATTCCAAAAAATGTCTTTCAATGCCCTTTTTTGTTGAAAAATAATATCACTATTATTTTCTTTTTAATTTTCTTCATTACTTTTCAATTTTATTTGAAAAATGAAATTGTCATTATTGAATGATGGTACAAATTAATTGATTTATCTGCAGTAATTATCTTTATTGTTGTTTCTGCCAACATAACTTCATACACAACACTCAGGGCCGTCATTTCAAGTTTTTCTATGGGGCGGGGGGTCCAAACACAATGAAATTTCATCGGAAAACATCGAAAACCACGCCCCCTTATATGTAAATACATTGATTTCTAAAAGTTAGGGGGGGGGGCACAATTGACCCCGCCGCCCCCGCCCCACCTAAATGACGAGCCTAACAACACTACACTTTTTTTAACTGGGGCAAAGATGCTTTATTTTCCTCAGAATTTTTTCCTCCATTGGAAAGATATGTTATTATTTTATTTTTCATGTTAATGCCCTTAAGTATCTAATGTAACAAAAAGGATCATGATATCAATTTTATTTATCATATAGATTTTACGAGAAGTGTGTTGGTAAAACTTTCCCTGAAACAAGTGTCTGGTTACGGCCCTGACTTGAAGGATTTGATACCAACATGCAATCGTTTGAAATGCTGAATTCTCGCGAATAAAAATAAAAAAAAAAGTTTTTAGCCTTAGTTAAACAAAATACTCCATTTGCAAAGTCGCTTCCGATAATTTTAATTTTTCTAGTAAGCAACTTAGAGGAAGTATTGCGTGATAACAAAACACGGTATGACATTATTCTTCGGTTGGAGATAAAATTTTCATTGAATTCGTTGAACATTCCACAATCTTATTTCAAGACACGTTTTTGGAAATCAGTGTTTAAATATTCACTGAATACTCAACAAAAGTAGGTATTATTCTGATTAGTGAACTATTCCTGAGGGACGCAATTTCTTGTTGTAGTACATGAACATGAGAATCGCTCTGTTTAATTCGCTTTTCATGTTCTAGTAAATTAATTACAACCACAAACATGAAGATTTTTTTTTCTTTTTTCCCGAAGACCAGTACTGAAAAACAAAATTAAGATCATAAAACAAGCTCGTCTGTGCTTAATTCGAAATAAATTTTCCACCCAGATGAAAACGAGAAAATATGAAAGGAAAAAATTGCTCTCAAAGAAAATATAAATTCGTCCACCAAACTTGCATTGTCAAGATTCAAGAACATTGAAAGATTCATCTTGTGGCGGAACAGAAACTCACCTTTTTTTTTGAAATCGACACTAGTTAATCGAAGTCAGCGAAATCACCTACCAGATAAAAGTTAATTGAGTTAAATTAGTCGAGCGTCGTTTAACTACACGGATTCATTGAGGTAAACCAAACGTTTAGCCGAGTTACAGAAGAAATGAAAGAATAAAGTCAAAATGCAAAAGATTTCGCTGCTAGTAGACGTGTTATGAATTAATATTTAGATTAATTAAATGAAAGCCTTTTCTTTCATTTGATCAACACTTATCATTCATTGAATTATTCAATAGCAGTAATGATCAGATAGTTTTTTTATAAAGAGATTAATGCTAACAGCCAATAATTGAATTTATCTGAAAATAAAAAATATATATATATAAAATGAAGGAGAGGGAAACTTAAAATAAATAATAATCAGCAATAGTAAAGATGGACTGAAAATTAGGTCCAACCAACTAACAAATCTGAGGTTTCAAAAACGTATTTCTTTTCGTGTGGTGACAGCTAAGTACTGAGAGAAAAGTAAAAAAGGCTCGTAAGTACTTAAAAAGGAAATGTCGAGTTACAGGGTATTTCTTTTGCTTTTCTTCGTAGAGTATTTTGTGTTGCTCTCTTCACTCTAGCTTGATCATTTAATTCCCTCTACACTTCTTGTTTACTTTTTCTCAAGAAGTTTTTGTTAGCCTTAGTCTCAGACAACTAATATAAGGGCCTCTGAACATAATCTGCACTGTGTTTTTTATGTTTGAAAAAATGAATTAGAAGCGAGAAAAGCAAACTTGGAGTGCAAGCGACACCTTGTGTGATTTTTAATTGTCACTTTTCTTTACTCTAATTTTTTTCGCTTTTTATCATCAGGAAGTAATTTCATTTTTTTATTCACCGTTTTCTTTACTAATTTTCTTATATTTTTCTAACAAATTGATGGCTCTTTTATTTTTATTTCTTTATTGTTTTACCGTTTTGCAGTTTGCAAAAATTGTTCTTTGACCATGACAGAAAAAAAGTCAAATAACTAAATTGCAATGTTCTTCTGAAGTAGGAATGCTGGAGAAACGAGAAAAATAAGTTCATTGATTGTTCGGTTTAAAAAATTCAATAGCATCTGCTCATCGATTAATGTTCATTATCATTTGATGTGCATTAAGCGAGAGTTATTTCGAGTCATTTTATACTCAGATAAGACAATACTATTTTTTCCTTTTTAAAGCGGATTTCTTTTAGTATATAGGGTCATTCCATAGTGACTAACGTAACATTCAGATTTTGTAACTGTGTTTACTTGTAACTTAAAGGATAAAAAATATTTTTTAGTTATGCTGGTGGATTTACAATGTACATGGTATCTATGTATCATTTCTGCCAAGAATTTGAAACAAAATTACTGACAGTAGATACTTTTTCAACCAAAATAGCAGTGTGACTAACGTAACATTTTTGAAACCCTGAAAATTAATGCTCATGTTGTGAGGCAAAAAATTTCTCAAAGTTAAGCAAGGGCCATTCCATGAAAATTGAAACCAATTGGTCAAAAATTCACATTGAAGTTATGTTGCTATGTTATACATCATTTTAAAGCTTAAGATGTATATTTTAAGAATCCTGCATTGGTTTTTTGGTGAGAGGAATAATACTTGTTTTCTTAGTTGGAAGTACAATATTCACGAACTTGTAAAAATCAGACAAAAGAACACATTTTCAAGTGCATATTTCCCATCGAAAAATAAAAACAAAAATAACTACTTGTAGCACAATTTTAACTACTAAGACGGTACTGTAATAATATGCATTCATTAATTTCTTTTGAATTGATCTAAATGGTGTAGTTGAAGTTTGAAAAAAAGAAGTTTGATGTTACGTCTGTAACAAAAAAGAAGCAAAAGTTGTCATTACGTCCTAAAAAATCAAAATTAAAAAAAACCCTTAATGGTCCTTTTGGCAAATTCTTAGAGTAATTGCCCACCATAGTTAAAAATATTTCAACTGATTTAGTTTTTAAATTAATGCTGTTACAGACGTAACATTTCGGACATAACAAATGGCTCTATGTTACGTCCGTAGCAAAAGTAAATTTCCAATTAAATAGGTAAAAAGCACAGGATGAGCAATACATGTATATAGCATAATATGGTACGAGTACTAAAGTTTCTGGTATTCTGATTTTGAAATTTTTTATTATGTCAGCATGTAATTGAAATTTATTTCTTAAGATTAATAGAATACACATGTGGTATAACTGATTATAATTTATACCTCAGCTGGCATTTTTTTGCTACGTTACATGGAAAGGGAGCTGTGGATGGAGTTGGGGGTATCGTCAGGCACCAGGTGTGGCAGAGAGTAAGATCTAGAACAGCATTTGTCAACGACGCTCTTTCCTTTTTTCAGTGTGCAAACTCCATTGCAGAAAAAGTTAAAATTATTTATATGCCCCAGGAAAATGTTTTAAAGCTGACGCCAAAATTGGAACAACGGTGGGCTAACATCGCGAATTTGCCAAAAGCCCGCGAAATGCATTGTTTTCGAACAGAATACGAAAATGCCGTTCGAATTTCGAGAACGTCGGACGAAAAAGGACACATTTTTTTCATTAAAAAAAATTATCCAAATTGACTAACTGTCACCAAGAAGGTTAAATTTTAGTTTGGTACTAGTATTCTGCTATATCATCCAACATTTTCAAATTTTTAAGTTCTCCTAAGACCAATCACTGATTCCAGGGAGGAATTTACTTTTTCCGATTTTTTTATGTAGCAGCCCCATTATGCATTAATTTTAAGAATACAAATAAATAAATTTGTGTGAAGGCCCTTCTAAACTTTTCTTGTGTCAATCTTTCTTGGAAATAATTGTCTTAAGATGCATTAATTCATTGTTACATATTGACATATTGGCATATGCCCTCAACTCCCCCAGACTTACCCAAATTTTCTAAAACTGTTACAGTATAACTTAAAATATTCAAATAATGTGTTAATTAATGCTACTGTATTGTTTTAGCACAAAAATCTTTGTTTATTCCTGCTTTAAAATATTGTTTTCCACTTTCAAATCAGATGTTACGTCTGTAACACCACTTTGTTTCGTCCGTAACAAGTTTATGAATTTTTTTCACAAATTCGGCAGTCAAAATCCACAATCTTTATGGTTTTAGAAAGCTTGAAGTCTCTAGAATACGTATTAAAAAAAGAAAATTCAAAATTTCCGTATAATTCAGAGGAATATTGTAAGTTGTATGACATAGTCGAGTTTTTGCTGTTTTGTGAATTACGTATGTAACAGGCAGTTTTTAATTTCTGTATTTTTTTGTAATTAAGCAATCTGCAAGCAAATTTAATGTAGCATAAACATCATCAAGTTACACTACAGGAAAAAAAAATGAAGACTTTCATCAGCCCAAACCAGAATTATTAGTGCTCAAAGTCTGCGATTGTTACGTCTGTAACGATGGAATTGCCCGCAAGTGTTAAAAATTGAATGATATATTTGAAAACTGTGTAAAGTTGGTTTTTAAAAACATAAAATACATTTATTAAATCTTAATTTTTTTTAGTCTTAAGTGTCGCTTTTACTCAAGATGGAGTGTGACTAACGTAACGTGACTAACGTAACCATCGAATAATAAGCAGTATAGACACACTACAAACTATTTATTATGGCTAATTTCAGTGATAATTACAATAATTTTTAAATTTTTTAAACTTCTTATGTTGTATGATTCTTATTTATGTATTTATTCATTTATTTTTTGATACTTTTTTCACTTCGATATTTTTTTTTCTTCGGCTGAGGTTGACATTTTCAATGGAATGACCCTATATTAGAAGAGAACGTTGTTGAAGGGCAGATCCGGGTGCCCCCCCCCCCCAGAAAGAGGGAGCATATTTCGAAGGGGGATCAAAGTACAACTTTCAGGTATAAATATGAGGTTTGGTGCGAGTTTTAATCTCAAAAATGCAGTTTTTGGCTATATCTGGTGGCTGATGGCTAGAAAGGAGGAAACGGGAGTTTAGAACATCCCTCCCTTGTATCCGTGCCTGGTTAAAGGAGTTCGAAATGTTTGAAATTTGGTCAACATACAGGGCGATTCAAAAGTAAGTTGGCGTTTTAAGACGGTATAATTCTTGAATTACTTACAATAAAATGATGCAGTTTGCACATAAACACGGAGGATTTGTTTAATGAAAAATAAAGAAGAAAAAAAAAGATCAGTTACATGTTTAATCAAAAGGTGCCGTTGGAGTGGAATCAATGAAATTTTATTGCAACACTGGTAATTTTGATCAACAGAAGTGTTTCAATTATAATGCTATTTGATGTGTTTTCTATCACTGCGGATTAAACTCGTTGAAACGCTTTGCACAGCCTTTAAAGGCATCTCAGATAGATAGTGTAATAACTGACACATGGAGAGCAGTGCCAGTAACTAACAAGCAGTCGTTCGTCGCATTTTACGGCAAAAAATTTGTTATTTGAGGTAATGCCGAGCAAAATTTGTAACTTTCTTCAGCTAACACGACTTGTCCTGAAAAGAAAAGCCCGAAAATTGATCTGAAATGACGTTATAATGTTGCTCATGAACTTGATTACTTTTGCTATACGCAACTCTTCAATACACACTCAATAAGGAGAGAAATGAAGACATGATGCAACGTTAGGTGTTTAAAAAGGTTTTTAGGACACCGAGATATTGCATCCGTTGACGTAAATCAAAAACCGCGCCAAATCCCCTCTTTTTTCGGGTTTCCTCCAATTGAGTGATAAAAAAAACATGTCGGAAAATATGTTTTTGAAAGAGAAAGTAAGAATCATTCAGTAACAGAGGAATATTTAGATTCATTATCTCATGCAGTAGAGCCTAATCTATGGCCGACGGGTTACGACCGATTCCCGAAGCTGATCCTTATAGCCCGTTGTTTTGTTCAATGTTATAAATCGAAATCGAAAAGCAAGAGATGTCATAAAGTTGTGAAGATAATAAATATTCTGAAATTGGTCTCAGAAAACATACTCAATAAAAAAAGCATCTAGTATCGATAACAATTATTGGTTTGTAATTTTCTCTCCTGCTCCATATTTTCTCATTCTTATGTTATTTAGAACATAATAAACTATTTTGAAATTATTAAGAGTTTCGACCCGTAAGACTGATTTTAATGTGAGGTGCGGCCCTCGGGGAAAAAACAGGTTAACGAACGAACATGTAACGAACAGAGAAATGAATTTCACAAGGTTTGCCAGCGTCTTTTAGAACGTCTAGAAAAAATGACTCCATGTTTTTTTAGCCCTGAACAGTGCTTTTTACGCGAGCAGTGGCGTTGCCAAGGAGGGATACGGGGTCATACCCCCCCCCCCCCCCCATGAAGCAACAAAACCATGTGTAAGTTAAATTGCGTTTTTCGACCTTTAATCTCGAAAATTTTCGGATGACCCCCCCTCCATTAAAAATAACTCGCTGCGCTACGGAATACATGGAAAAAAAAAATTAAATAGTGGGGACAAAGTATACATTTACTCAGTTAACAGTAAAAATTTAAATTAAACAAATGAGTAGTTAAATTACAGTTAATTTAGTCATTAACCGGTTTCTTGGTGCTCATGGTGAGAAGAGATAAGGGGCTGTTCACAAATAATGTCACTTGTTCTTAAAACAAAATTGAACCTCTTTCTTACTTTTTTAAAGTGTCACACTTCACCTTATCCTCTCCCTTGTCACATGTCACGCAGTTTTTTTCATAACCCTACGGTTATTTTTTTCAAAAGCAACATGCTACATTTCTTATTAGCTCCTTCCTTCTCGTCACAATTTCACGAACCCCCTCCCCCCTGCAAATCGTGACTTTATTTGCGAGCGTCCCTATTTATGCTTCTCAATATTCATCAAAACATTATAATAATGTTTTGTTGAATTATTATTTTCAAGTGACCTATTTATTGCGAATTAAAAATATTTGTCCGTATAATACGCTTTTATTAGTGAGCCAATATTTTAAAAAAGTGCCAATTTGAAGTTGGAGTTTCCTGATTAAAAAATTTTTTTGCAGAAAAAGATTAACATTGGATTCGAAGTCTAAATTGGGTCTAAATGCAAGAAAATAAAAAGGGGGGGGGGAGGTCAAGGAAGTTATTTACCCCCTCCTTAGAGGGCTCACCTTAAGGCCGTTACAGATCTGATGAGTGTTACAGATCTGATGTTAATTTGAGCTACATATCTTAGTTTATACTTTCAGTCTTCATTAACATCTCTAACAATGATATAATTTCCTTGTATTTTTAATATAGAATTAAAATAGTTATATTAATATATATATATATATATATATATATATATATTAGCTAAAAAATCAAATTCAATTAGAAAAAAGCATTTCTTGGAAATAATAATTAACGATAAGGTTTTTAGATAAATCAATTATGAGATTACCAAATCCAAGCTAATAAAACATTTGTTTTTTTTTTTTTTTGAAACAACACACAACTCTGCTGCTTGCTTTTCTTTAATTAGTTGCAGGAAATTTAATTTCTTGATCAGAAATCCAAATTTAGCATGCTAGTTATTATCTAGTTATTTATCGAAGTTATGAGAAATTGAAGCACAGAAAAAATAAATTATTAAATAAAAATAATTGATTAACTTAATTTCTGCAGTGTTAATTTTTCTTATTTTACTAACTTCTTATTGTCAGGTCATACAAACCACAAATGAAGCAATTGTACTAAAACTCACTGCTTTTAATTTTTTAAGAACAAAAATATTCAATATATATGGCTAAAACCTATGATTTTTGCTTTTTAATAATTCCGAAACGTGAGAGTTAGTTCGGTAACATATTCGCTGTTTTTCAGTGTTACCGCTCTGACTGTTACTGATCTGACAAACCGACAAAGTTTTTTTTTTTTATTTCCTAGTAGATCGCGCTAAACCAAAATCATCAGTGTTTTTTTCACTTGTGTCTGAAGAAAAATATTTTTTTCCGATGTTATTAGATGAAATGAAAGCGAAACCTTGTCTTTTTTCTGGGGAAAATTATTTTTTTAACTAGTTATTGAAATACTAGTGAAAATTCACTTGGGACTCAAATTGGCACTTTTCTAAATATTAGCTCTAGTTTCACATATGGGTTTGTTTATTTGTATGTGTAACTCTGAATAAAAGATAAAATTCACGTTCTTTACAAATATAAAAGTAATATATTTAAAACTATTTATAATACTAAAGGCTAAACTTTATTACATGTTGGTGGATGTATTTTCTTTTTTTTTTTTTTTGGGTTTGATTCTATAAAAGGGTATTTTTTAGTTTTTTAAAACTGTATTTAATAATTTAACCTTAACGATTTAAATTCCGTCATTACAACTTTTTTCGCATTTTTTTTTTTTTTTTTTGCAACTTGAGCACAACATCGAATGAGAACCAATTATTAAAAAGTGAGAGAGAAGAAAAGTAAAAAGAAAGAAAAAAAAAAAAAAACTACAGAGTAAAAACGGACATTTCTTTAAATCACTAACATCAACCAGTTTTGAAGCCTCAAAAGATAATCCTCAAAGGCTTAGTTTTTGTTTTTAGATCTGTTTTAATGTGCTTAAGCTTGAAAGTGGATGAACATTTTCTCTGAATAAATAAAATGATGATAATGAGCAATTTGGTGAAATGTTTTCGCGACATTAATCTTATTTTACAAATACAGTTAAGAATTGGAAAAAAAAAGGGGGCAACAGAATGGGAAAAGGAATAAAACATTAAATAGTGGAATCAAATTTTGTGTACTAAAATGCTGATTATTCTTATTTAATTTTTCAAGCACAAAGGTTAAAGGCATAAAGTTAAGATTCAGTTCTTAATTCTAAACATATTTTGTCCGAAACGGACAAATGAAAAAAAAAAAGCTAGATATTTATACTATAACTCCGAATAAGCCTGTCATTTAAATTTTAAAAACGTAACGTAGATATTCAGTTTTTCCCCCGTGGTACATTATATAGTTACAGCATATAGTACATTTGCACCCACTTCCCCCCGAAAATTTTAAGATGACGCGCCTGCTTCGGAACGTAACAAATCAACGACGGATTTCAAAAAAAAAAAAAAATAATAATAAATAATAATAATAATAATAATAATAATAATTGTCCTACAAGAACAACACAATATCTTCTTATCATTATTATTTCACTGAAAATTTTAGATCTATAAGCAATATCACAAAAAAATACTAAAACTTCCTTCACAGCCCAAAATACCACAAAAAAAGATATGAAAGTAGAAACTTGCTTTAAGTGGTTGACGAACAAAATAACAAAAAAAAAAAACTTTTTGAAAGGCATTTAGTTTGAAGAATGATATTCGTCTATTTAGCTATTATATTTCGCTCGCACTCAGTGCCTAGTTGCCCCCCTAGCCCTATTTGTAAAATAGTAGTGTTAATAAACTTTTTTTTTGCTTTTGACTAAAAATGTAAATGCTGATTGAATAAAGCTCTCGAGAAGGAGTTTTTAGGTTTAAAACCTTCTTAGTAACCTTGGCTTCGCGTAATGTTTATCACAACAAACACACAAAAACGAAATTAATTCTGAACAATATTGATACAAGCTTGATAAAAATGAAAAAAAAAAAAAAAACATCTCTGGACACCAACATATTTACAGCTCACCCCCCTCAAATGCTACGGAGCACGCTTACCCCCGGAACGAAAGCCCCATCAAAATGAGATCAAAACATCCCTCATTTGAGCGCACCCCCTAAAAAAATTACCATACAACCCCCTCTCCCCCCAGATGACATTGTTTACTGTAGACGCGTGCTTTTAAGAGTTAATTCTCAAAGCGGGGATTTACAATCAAAGCAAAATAAGCTTCAATACGTAATTACTTAATGACCGTGAAATGACAATTATCAAAAAACGGCATATACAATTTCCAAGGCATAGGACATAGGAGTAAAGAAAATGAGACAAGTACTTGATCACGGTATAACTAATTGCAAGATAGGCCCAAAAAAATCAAAATTTTAAAGCGGTGTAATGCACTTAATGCATATTATATTGACTAATAACAATAACACATCCACATATTTGTATAAATAATTTTCTCAATGCCGGCTACTTCCTGCCCCCCCCCCCCCCCCCATTGACGAGGCTAACAAAATAGTTTGTCAAAATCATGAAGAAAAAATGTTCTCTTTCAAAACATTGGGTCTGAACATATTTTACTCAAAAGAATGATTAAATTTCACCAGAAATTAAGATCACAATAATTTTAAAACATCACACAAAAATAGTTTACAATGAGAATATTGAGTTATAATAAATTGGAAAAACAGAAACCTACCTAAAAATGTCCCGTAAATGAAAGCAAGTTGCTAGAAATCCATATAATGTAAACATCCTGTTTTCAGTGGGTTTCTTCAGCGCGTCAAAAAGCGCTATCCGGCGCTAATCCAAGAGCATGCGCACTAAACAAAAGAGTAGCCATTTCTGCCTGAACCGAACCGTGGCATTGAATTACTTTTAACTTTTATCAATCCACACACCGAATAAACAGTAATCACAAGAACAAGAGTACCGACTCTGTCGTTATGGATTTGATATTGGAAACTTGAATCACCGATGAACACAAAATAAATCCAAGGAAAGAGGCAAAAGCCGGCAACTAAATCCCACACCAGCCGGCTGACATGTCGTGAGGCCACTGTTCGACCGCTGCTCTGTCAGTCCTATCTAGAGAAGCACATGGGTACGTTGGCCCCTCCCCTATCACAAGCTCGGGGGCTGTCTCTAGAGTGCAGGATAGATTTCTGCGAGTGCGGAACTCAACTGCGGGTCAAAAATGTTAATGATCTGTCTGAAATTGAATGCTGTTGGTGGCAGTAGACGACATACAGCAAGGAGAGGGGATCCGGTGCAGAACGCAAAGTTGGCATTTTACCGGGGGGGGGGGGGAGTTTACTTGTTGGGGGGTAGGGGGGAGTTATAAAACCAATGGAACCAAATTTTTAGAAAAAATTATTGACCTTCCTAGAAGACAAAAGTTAAGAATCCGTCCATCAGTCTTGAAAATTGTTATAAAATAATATGATAATAATTATTATTAATCCGACAGCATTAAGATTAGTTTTTGTAAATAACAGATAATTTTCGAAGAATTTCTGAAGTGTAATTGGAGTCAGGAGAGGATCCAGAGGTGGGTGGGGTATGGGGGTCTTGACCCCTACCTAAACCAAATATATATTTTAGGACTAAAGTTTCGAAAAAAATCTCGCTGTCGTACAAAAATTGCACTTTGACCACTTTCTTTCGAAAATGAACCCCTCCTAATTTAGAAGCTGGATTCGCCCCTGATTAGAGCATTGATGAACATGATAGCATTCCAAACTTACATTTTGTAAACTATTTTAAGGATTTTTTTTTGTAAAATTCTTAATTTATTTGCAACATTAATGGCAAAGGATGTTTAAAACATTTTATTGTCAATCTGGTCAAAAGAGAAAAAAAATATTTCCTTTAACGAGAACTAAACCGTTCATGCCAACACTGCCTTTTAGTGGAAAACCGGCCGCATTTTACAGTGCAATTTTCATAAACTGTTTTATGGTATCAGCAAGTTTCCAAATTATGCAATGATTTCAACAAATATATTTTTTTCTTGATTTTTTTATTGTAAATAATTGATTTAAAAGAGCAAACCTTTATATTCAATGAAAATTGAAATACTTAGCTCATTACTAGCATATTTTCTACAGTTTTTGTCTGTTAAAAGTGTTATTGTTGCTATTATTGAAATAATAATAATAATAATAATAATAATAATAATATAATAATAATAATCATAATAGTAATAATAATAATTATTATTATTATTGTTATTATTATTATTATTATTATTATTATTATTATTATTATTATTATTATTATTATTATTATTATTATTATTATTATAATTTTAATTACAATAATAATAATAATTATAATTATTATAATTGTTATTATTATTATAATTGTTATTATTATTATTATTATTATTATTATTATTATTATTATTATTTAGTATTATTATTAGAATTATTAGCGGTAACATTCTGTCCATTGGAAGCCTACTTTCAATTTTACTTAATGGTTAAATTGTGGTCAATATTGTTTAGTTGTGGTTTCAACGCGAAATTTCCGTTGATTGAGCAAGCAATTTCAGGCAATCTTGTTAATTCCCTAATTCATAGTCAGATATCGTGAACATAAATACTTCACATCATTTATCCCAGCCGAAACACATACCAATACCGCAAAATTCGCCCGCCACAGACAGAAAACCCCCATGGAGTCGAATTTTCGTGTTGAAACAACCACCGCGCCGGACATTCCAAAGGCGTGAAGGGATGTGGTCAGGTATGTGGTTCAAACAGGTTTCGACCTTCTGAATGTATGTATTCTTGTTCGCTTGAGAAATAATTTACTAGGCGCCTGGGAGGAAAAATAGAGTAGAAATCACAATTTCTTATTGACATCGTTCCGGAACTGCTACTGACTTAAGCACTGAAGCAGATGAATCAAAAATTTTATTTTTGGCCTTTGATTGTGATTTGCTAACCCAACTTTTGGAAAACAGGATGTATTGAGGAGACGAATTACAGAAACAATACTATTTATTTTTAAATGTCCCTCAAAGCATATGTACGATATTTGCTCAGAGATGCTTGTTTCTTACATTCTGCCCCAGGAGCAATGTCCTTTGTACATCAAACCTGTGTTTGACTGAACTAAAATAATTGAAAACCACACACAGCGTTTGCTCACAACAACAACTTCAATGCGTCTATATCCTTTAAATATAGTAGTCTGGGATGCTGCGCCCTCTATAAAATGAAAGTTAAAGTTCTTAAAAACAGAATTTCCATTCAGAGGCTGAAACTATTAGCAACAGCATAAAAATTCACCAATAATCCGTATACAACGGCCACCGCTTATATGAATAACTTTTGTTCTATACAATTTTGATTCAACAAAGCGGCTGATTCAAAAAAGCGGGTAATTCAACAGAAGCTGTACGTTGTTTTCGACGATTTGATTCATTAAAGCGGCTGATGCAATTACCACTGATTCAATTAAACGACCTCCATTGTACTTCGGAAAGTTTACTTATAGAAAGTTTATGAGCTGCTCAAATGTTTTCACCACATTCTTTTTGTTTTTAAAAATTTTTTAGAGTAAATAATTGGCTTATAAATACAATTCGTTTTAACAACTGAAGTTAGTTCATTCAAGACGCATTTACTATAGATTTCGAGAATGATTTGCAGTTTTTTTCTGTTTATTGGCTTATAAATAACTTCCAATAAAGAATTTACAAATCAATCCAATTCATTTTACCCATTGAAATATAAATATATAGTTCATTAAAAGCGTATTTATCATAAATTTTGAAAATTTCCCTTTTAAATTTCCATTTTTTTTTCCTGGTAGCATCTTATCAATTTTATTTCACGGTTTTCCATGTTATAATTCATAATCAGAAGACATGAAATAAAAACAATTAGGAAAAACAAAAACATTCAATAGTCCATCCCATGTTTCATTTCGCGCTAAAATATAAGAGAAATTACTCTGAGTAGTATTGACACCGTATTAGAAAGGATAAAATTCCGTTACCCAAATTTTAAATTTATAAAACATTTCACGATATATCCGAATTTTCTAATTTGATTATCTTAATTCCGTAAATTGAATTATCTTTAATAGTGGAATTCTAAAGGATTTAGTATTATTTCTTTTTTTTTTTTTTTTACTATTTATGTATTCGAATAGAAGAAAATGAATGATTCTTAATATTTGAACATAATGAATGAGTCCAAAATGGTAAAGACATTTCTTGATTTCTAAGACACATATCGCTTTAAAAATTGTGTGTCGAAATTTTTTTCATATTTCATTCAAATACTTTTCTTTTCCGTTTTTCCGTTCCCATCATTTTATTATCTAGTCTTATTGACGGAGGGAGGTCCTCCGTTGCCGCACCCTTTTTATTTTACCTCATGGGTCCCCCTTCCACCCACTTTTACTTTCTATGTCTTTTTTTTTTTTTTTTGCTTCAAAAACTCGTGATTGCACCTGCAAGCATTTGCCACCTGTTTTTGGCAAGGAGTAACAGCGAAGGAGACTTTGGATGGTTAAACTGGTTAAAATGGTGTTATTTCCAATCCTAGTAAGGAAATATACATTTTAATGTCGTGTGGTGAATGCAGTCAAACCTCGGTAAAACGAAATCCTAGGGATCTTTAAAATCAATTCGTATTGACCGAAGTTTGTCTTATCCGGGAACCATACACAACAAAGAGGAAATGCAGTTCGTTTTAAGCGTGTTCGCATTAACAAGGCTCGACAGTACTACAACTAGTCATTACGATTCAGCTTTTCTCATTCTTATTCGAGGAAAACTCCGCAAATGAATGTTTCTTCCTAATTTTTATAAAATGTTATTTAAATATTACTTAAGTATCATTTTGGAATTTTATTTAATTTATGTGTGTTTTTTTTTTTCAAACAAAAATTTTACAGAAGTGGAACATTCTATCTTAGCGAATTCTCAATTACATATTTGCAGTACTCATCATTCAGCCTACGATATAAGGACTGTTATGACATGACTCAAACAAAGTACACTGCAAGGTAGTTTGAAACTTTTCTCACAATGTCGTCTCGAATGAGAAATAAAAAAGTGCTGCCAACAAATATTGTGACATTCATCTTGCACCCTCCCCCTCCTCCCCCCGTCACAAAGTGTTTCATTTCAATTTATCTTCACCTCTCCTTGTCACACAGCACGTTTTTTTTTTTTTTTGGTAAGAATATTGTTATTTTAAAAAAGTATGATTTCCCCTCCTTCCCTCTTGTCACAAACTGTAACAATTTCATAAATACCTATTTCGCTTCAAAACTTGACATCATTTGTGCAATCCAATTCGGGCAAATCCGAAATTGATAGATTATTTTTTTTTTTAATAATAATTGAAAAAAGTATTCCCCAACCTCAAACAAATTTCTAAATGAGTAAATAAATGCAAATGAAAAACCGCAAAAATTATAAATAACGACTACTGTGTTGAACTAGTTGTCCGGAAAAAAAAGCGGAAATGCAATATTTACTCCTTCCCTCAACATGAAGGAAGAACTAGTGAATGGAAGCCAGCTGGTAATGAAACACGAGACCAAAGCCTTTGCTGTTCGAAATAAAGCGGGAACAAAGTTGGGACATCCTGTTTTTTCACCATTTCTCGTGGAAGAAGAGGGAATCAGTCGTGTGCTCGCTGCCTGCGCTCGACTGTCCCTTGCACGCGCTTGCCCCTAATTGGCCCCAAGCTCTTCTTTTAATGAGCAATTGGCCCCGCTCTGCCAACAGAAGCGAAGTTTTGAGGAAATACGCGAGAGAGCGTTGAAGGTCCACTTACACTGATTCTGCAATTTAGGGGAATCAGGAAATATATATGCCATCAAAAACATAAAATGTACAAAAATGCAAGTCTCGCTTCCACCGTTAAAAGTTGTGAGATCTCTTGCAAAACCAAGTCGTTTGTTTTAGTTAGTATCTTGGAAAGCACTTTTTTAACAACTTGGTTTTTTAACAACTATAAATGTTGCAAGGTAACTTAATATCCTATTAAGTTACCTTGCAACATTTATAGTGATCGTATCAATATTAGACATCTTTATTTGTATAATCAATATAGTATGCAAACGTTTTGTTTTGTAGAGAATCATTAATTTACTAATATACAGTGTTGTAGTCGTTAAAGTAGCAGAAGATGTAATATGCATAAATGAAAAAAAGAAAAGGTCATGCTCTTAAACTTTAGAAGGAAAATGATGGATAGGTAACTTAGTTTTAAATGTAAGCAAATAGGACTAATTTATATTTTCCCGAAAATGCATCCGCATCTCATATAGCAAGGGGAGCATATTAGTCTCATACACTATGATAAACTTATACCATACGTAATTGAAAAAAAAAAAAAGATTAAAAGTAAATTAGAAAAATAGCCACCTAGTATAAAGCAGTGAGTAACCGCCCCTAGGGATGTGGTGTATTGCAAGTCATCTAGTATTTATCAATAGTCACTCATTAGTGAAATTTTTCACTTTACTAATTGTTAAAATCACTGAAATAAAATTTAAAATTCAACAAGTATATATGATGTTCAAGAGTTTTTATGATGTTTTTTAAAGCAGTGGGTATACATATTACCGTCATATACCCTCTAATAGAGCAAGTGTGTGCGAGCGTGTCAGAAGGGCTTAATTTTCATAGGAGGAGCTATACATATGCAACACTTCCACTTTTAGGTGATTTATTTTTATTTATATTATACGTAGAAGGAATTCAAGTGATTTGCATGTCAAAATAGATTCTGAAGACAAAAGAACATCCACACTGATTCTTGTTACAAATTAATATACGGCACTGCATGTATAAAATATTGTTTTAAAATAAGTCAACTAATAATAAAAATCGATGCAATTGAAATGAAAAATCTATACCGTTAAGATGCTCCAACTCCTGTTTACACAAAGAAAGAAACACAAATTGTGCCACAAAGAAAAGAAATATCTTCGAAGAAGGTATCAAATACGCACGTAGAAGCATAAGAATTATTTTACCTCTAATGTAATGTGATAATGCAGCTAATGATCTGAAAATAATTTGTCATTTAGTTTTCAAAACAACCCAATTATTTACTTTCCTGAGTTCAGCTCCGCGAAATCGCATATCAGATCAAAGTTGATGGAGTTAAATAACAGTCAAGTGGCGTTTAACTACTGTGATTCATTTCGGTTAAACTAAACGTGTAGCCGAGCTACAGAAGAAATGAAAGAATAAAGTAAAAAAGCAAAAGATTTCGCTGGCAGTAGACGTGTTATGAATTAATATTTAGATTAGTTAAATGAAAGCTTTTCTTTCATTTGACCATTAGTTTCAACACTCATCGTTCATTGGATTATTTAATAGCAGTAATGATCAGATAATATACTTTATAAAAGGATTAATGCTAACAGCAATAATTGAATTTGTGTTAAAATAAAAAATAAAATGTATTATTTAATAGCAGTCAATTGGATTATTTAATCAGACATTTTTTATAAAGGGATTAATACTAACAGCAATAATTAAATTTGTTTCCAGAAAAAAAAAAAAACTTATAAAAGCAGATACCTAATACCAAAATACCCCGCTGGCAAATTTTACATCGACATATAAGATTTAGTTCACGATTTTGTGATGCATCATGAAAACATTAAGAAATTACACCCGGTATTTAATTTAATTAAGAGAAAACAATAATAAAATTTGCCAGCAGAAAAATGGAGGGAGGGACCTTAAACGGATAATGAGCTATCTTGTGGCTAATAGCATATAGTACACACAATAGTACATAGTACTACAAGGAAAGCCTAACTAACCCATTGTCTCGCAGTTCCTTGAATCTGAGCACCAATATAGGGAAAATTTATTTATTTATTCTCTTTTATTTTAGGAACTACAACTTTGAAAACGCACGAATTTTTTAGTAAGTGGGGCACGGGGCTCCAAATTTTACCAAGACCTGGGCATCACCTTGGCTTGATAGGGAACCTTACCAGAAGCGTTTCATATTTTCATGCCGTTTTTGAGCATACACGTGAAAATATTTTCTAAGGAGTAAAAATATTTTGCATGGAAATATCTTTTTACAAGAAAAACATGAACTAACTTTCTTCAAATTAAAATTTTACTACTAAAAAGAAAAAACATTTCTTATTCTCTTGCAAAAAATCCGCATAAAATGTTTCCTATAAATGAAACTTATGTATTTCAAATAAAAACGTTAATAAAAAACTTTAAAATTCTCTACTTTGTTATTTGATTGTAGCACGCTCCCGTTTTAAACAAATGAATAATTATACGATGTTTCGATTTTTTTTTCGACAAATGAAACTTTTCATACCGTAAAATGGGGTGAATCGGAACACTTTTCAGCTTTGACTGCAAAAAAAGCAGTTAAAAGATTTTTTTTTAATTTGATTTTCTGGGTAAAAACTTCGGTCTTGCTTTACTTTTGATATTCCAAGCAAAGACAAAACATTTTGAGCAAGTTATTATTAAAATATATAGGAAATTATGGGTGTTCCGAATCACCCCGCTGATAGGGGTCAATCGGAACACATGTTAAAATTTTTATTTTTTTCATTTAACCTGTAATAGGTCTCACAAACATGAGTAATATTGATGGGGGAGAATAAGAACAGATAATTACTGTCAAATAAAAGTATAATTTCAATACCAGTAAACGTTTATAATTTGTCAAAATTCAAAATAATTTTGAACTTATGAAAAATGAAAAGTAATTTTAAGAAATGCTTTTGAATTGAAATACAAAGATTTAACATGAATGGAAGTCACTCATGTCGTCCACAAATATGTTCTTGTCCTTAAAACTAGCAATTGTGACTTGGCTTAAGTTTTTTCATAGCATCTTCTGGGATGAACTCTGCCTTTTCTTTAGTTTCTTGAAATCTCTGGGTTTCGGGATTGTCCTGAAAGATTTTTACGCTTATTCATCACTGTCTGTGTGCTGGACTTTTACTACATAAAGTCTATGTGACTTTCTCCCTCGTATTTTAAGTAAAAAAAGTCTCCTGGAGAAAAAATCTTTTGAAATCTGCAATTTTTGTCATTCTAAGATCTAGTTGCTCACGAGAAGGGATAAACAGTAATAAATCCTTGTCCTTGTCTTGAATAGAAGAATTGGGGTTAGAATCTTGATTTTTCAAACAGTTTCCTTCAAATAAGTTTGAATTGGAACAACAGAACTAAGTGTTCCGATTCACCCGCAATTTTTTTTTCCTATGGCATTTTTCAGAATTCTTCACTTTTTATGACACAATTTATAAAAAATGTAAATTCTAATGTGGTATTCTGTTGTTCAGATACATGTATAATTGAAACATACCACTCTTAGGTTTTAAATATAAGAAGGTTTGTTCTTGCATATGAAGTTTTGCAGTCTATGAAAATGTGATGTTTTCTAGCATTCAACGTGCAGCCCTCCTTAGAAGCCAGTAGCGTTTGCAGATTGACAAAAGTAATTTTTTCCTACTTCCTATGATCTTACCTTTCTAAAAAAAAATTAATGGCGAAAAAATACCCAATAGTATATTTATGAAGAATTTCTTTGTACGGTCGGGAAGTTTTGTTCCGATTGACCCCGCTGTTGCTATACACCCCATTTTACGGTACCTCTTTGGTGAATATTTAAGTACTTTTAGAAAAGCTGATTCACAGTTTTTAACAGTATGCGCAAGGCGCATTGCCTTGCGCATTGATTTAAATTTAAATAAATGAATAATTAAAAAGTTCTGCCTTTGTTTTTCCTTCGTTTCTTTTTTTTTTTACACAGGAAAATTATCTACTGACGTACTTCAAGTGACATTATTAGTAAAAACTTTAAAAAAAAAAAAACCCTGTCAGAGAACGGTGTGATACATCTTAAAAATTTTTTTTAGCGTTATTAAAGAGAACTACTTTTGAGATTTTGACAGTATGTCTACGTTTTAAATAAATGAGAATTAATGAATACCTTGTTGTTTAAAAAAGTAACTTCGTTTATCAAACGAAACTGATATAATAACGTACTGTAAGCAACACAAATATCAAAGTTTTAAAATTCTGCTTTTTGAAAACATTTTCATATCTTTTTTGAAAAAAACAAGCGCCTTAAAGGGAATTTCTCCGCAGTTTTGAGAGCAAAGTCTACCTTCTAAATAAATGAATAGTTAAGAACGTCCCTCATAAAAAATAATTAAAAAAATATATTCGTTTAATCAGCATACAAAATCAATTTTAGTAATCAAGTCAGAAGATTCTTGATTCTACCTGAAATATAAATTTTCCGTTTTTATAAATTTAATCAGCGGTTTTCCCCCGAAGGCGGCAGGTTTTTCTCTTATCTTAATGAATATAGAAAGGAGATAAGAAAACAGAGCTTCTTCGTTTTACTTATTACATCAGAGAGAATATTTTAATTTAATAAGTAAAGGTTAC
This sequence comes from Uloborus plumipes, assembly GCA_038373865.1. Lineage (NCBI taxonomy): Eukaryota > Metazoa > Arthropoda > Arachnida > Araneae > Uloboridae > Uloborus > Uloborus plumipes. The sequence continues at coordinate 36,350 of JAXGGA010000739.1, read as the reverse complement.
AAAATAGAAACACTCCAGATAGTTTTATTTTCTGTCCTTCCAATCATAACATTTTGCTTCAATAAATTTTTTATTACGTTTCGTAAAATAATTGGCCGAAATACAATTAGTTTTTTTCTCATTGGTTAGTATCTAAAAGCTGCGAGGTAAACAAAAACCGCTGAAAATATTCCTTACCTCAGAATGCTTAAATTCAAAATCTGTTCATCTTCTTCATTTTCTTTCTCCTTTCTTTTTTCCCGGAGAAATTTGTTGGAATTTCCTTACGCTACAGCAACATTAATTCGTTAACTCGGTATTTAATATTCAAAACAGAATGGAACAAAAGTTTCAGCACACAGTTCTTTGCAGTAAAAGTTTTTAAAATGGGAAGTTGAGAGTTTTATTGAGGAATTAAGGCTACAGTGGACACATAAATTTTTTTTTTTTCAATTGTTGATTTATGTCTAAAACTTTGTGTGCTTGTATATTTACTACATCTAAAAACGTAAAAAAATGGTGCAAAAACAATGAATACTTTTTTTGAAATTTAAAATTTAAAACTTTTAAAAACAAAATTTCGAAATGCTCCATGCGTCACATTTTTTTTTTTTTCAAACTTTGAATTTGCACTTAATTTCCAATCATTAGCCATGATTGCATAAATTTATGCATTACATGTAATATTTTATAAGACAGTTTATAAAAGATGGCTGAAAATGAAAATTTTTCAGCTGAAAAATTCATATAAATTTTCATTACAACAATCATTTCATTTAAAACAATATTTTAAAGCACTATGAAAGAATAATTCACATCCCTCAGAATTATTTTCACATGAAAATTACAAACAACAGAGATTCATTTATTTGGCAGCTCAGTTTGTAAAACGAGCAAACATAAAGACTCTCTTTTAAGATCCAGAGTTATGGCTGAACCGTGACTCGAATCACTTAAGACCTTCAAGAATTTATTTCCGCAAAATGACCTCTTTCACATTAAATTATTCTCTATAAAATATTAGCTTAGAATTTTCCGCTAGATAACTGGGAAATGAAGAGAGAAATGCTGAAAGATTTGGAACTCAGGAAACTTATTCCTGTGAGAGAAGTTCTTGGCAGAGGGAACAACCAACTGTTTTGTCTAACTGTTGCACTGTTAGTATCACTTAACTTACTATGCGTTTTATAATTCTTCTGTTTGAATATTTATTTCATATATTTTGTTCAATTTTGATATTTGAACGCACAGAAATGATTTCAGAGCACTTTAATGTCGTGTTTTTCGCTTAGATTTAATATTATTTGAAATTGCAAATATATTTATTTTATTTATTTTTTTGGAAACGGAAGAAAAAAGAGCAACGTTAATTATTTTTAGTTTAAAAGGTATCATATTGATATTTTTTATTGATGGTTGAAAAGAAATTTTTCTATATCATGGTCTATATCAGCGTTTCTTAAAATCTTAGATAAGTACGTCCACTTTTTTTTTTTGGTATGGAACCCCTGGTTTTTTAATGGTAAATACTTTTAAAATGGCTTATTTGACACAAATGCGAACATTATCTCAAATTACGCTTTAGCAAAGAGAAAAGTAAAAAATTAACACAAAATTTCGTAAAATATCTTCAGACAACACGCTTCAAATAAAACTAAGTTTTCATGAAATGAATGGTGTTCATTTTATTATCACACAAGTGCTTTGGACAAAAGTTGAACTCTCATGTCAGGCCTAAGAAGTGTGTTGCGGTATTTATGTTTTGTAGACACCCCCGTTTCAAACATGCAGCTGGTAGATGCAACTGGTAAAAGTGCCAACCTTGGCATTTGAGAATTTTCAACTATACCAGAATTTCAATAATGGCATTGAATTAAATTTCTGTTGCAAAGATTAACTTGAAATAAAAAAAAATCGTATTTTTGTGCTGACAATCGAAACTCGTACATTGACAATAAATGGGTTTTTCATCCACAAGTCATTTTATTTGATATGCTATTCATTCAGAAAGTACTGATTAAAATCTTCATTCTAAACTTTTTTAAAAAATTTTTACTATTAATTCTTTAAGTGACTAAGGCCGGGATTTCAAGTGAAACACGGACGATCGCAACTCACCAATACAATCGCAAATTCCCAAATTTGGATTTAAGTGAAACTTTGCAGTCGCTACGAGATGCTATTCTATCGTAATTCGACATTCAGAAGCGATTGCAATTGCGATCGCCGCGAAGCGATTGCAATGGTGTTTCACTCGAATTCGGCCCTAAATGATCTCTATCTCTCGAAGGAGCCCATGGATTCCTTGGAACATGATAAAAGATACGCTAGCCTAGTCTAGAGTACAAACTAGAGTACTCATACTCAATAAGTTGTAAACCTTAAGAGGCACAGCTGTAATCAGGAAAGAAAGTAACATCGTTTTGAAGCAGTCATCATTCGTTCTCTAATCAAAATTTGTTGCCATCATTATGTTAAGATAAAGCTATCAGGCGGTCAGCAGATTGGCTTAATAACTATTCAGAATCTACATGCTTATCTACTCTTGTTGGCTTATTGGTAGGTAATTCCGTCAGAAATGAAAAAAAAAAAAAAGGTTATCGAAGCAGAAGTATTGCTAGTCGGACTGTCCAAGTTCATTTCAGTAATTTTTTTTGAAAGATATTAATCGCTTATAGCTTTGGGTAAAATATCTTCAAATACTACGCGAAAAAATCCACCTGCAGCCCTAAACACGACATCGGCAAAAATAGATTTCCATCGAAAGATATTTTCCGCTCATCAAATATTCAGGCCGAATTCGTTTTATGACTGCAATCGCGTGATTTGAACGATTATCCGACAATGGGACATCGGCTAAACTTTCGGAAACGAAACAGTGGCCGTCCCCTCGCGGAAAGAAAAAGTTTGACCTTGAAACGCAACCTGCTTGCCTCTCTCTCCATCCTCAGCAGCATCTTCGGATCGAAAGGGGTGAATGTACGTAGCGTTGGCATGGCAACCAGTAGCCACCTCTCCCGATCCGGCCGGCTTAACTACTACTGTACGGAGGCCGCTGAGCCAGTTTAATGACCGCTCGGATGGGCTACTACTGGCGAAGCGAGATTTGTTTTGACCAGTTTAATTAAATGACTGTTTGGATGCTTTGGAGATGTTGTTGAGGGAAGCTAACATCACAGTGGATTCCGCAATAACGCACATCAAGCTTTCCGTTAGATAGAAAAGAATGTTATCGAGATTTTCTTTTCTCTCTTCAAAACTTCGGGTTATCTCTCTGACAATAGAGCACGACACTATATGATTTATTGAATTCAATTTTCGGTTAAACGCAAGTGTACAAAAGGGTGGGGCGAAAAATAAAAAGTTTTTCAGATCAACTTCTAATAGTTGCCAAAAGCTGTCTTTGGTGATAGTTAGCTTTTGTGAAAAATTTGAGAAAAATCGGTTATTATCTTCAGGGGGCGCTGCGATCGCAAAGTTTTACTATAGCTTTGTTATGGATTTTATGGTTAAAATATCAAAAAGAATGCCTTTAGCTAGTCTCTTTGCGTTTTTTTTACTCAAAAGATGTTTTCATGCATTAAAAGCATATGAAATGACTCACAAACATTATTTTATATGATATATTTATATTAAAAAAAAATCACTTTTTTTCACGTTTTTGCTTCTTTTTAAATGCTTGAAATATAAATATGAGCCAATATTTAGAAAAGTGCCAATTTGAAGTTGGAGTTTTCTGAAAAAAAAATTTTTTTGCAGAAAAAAACTAATATTGGATTTTAAGTCTAAATTGGGTCTAAATGCAAGAAAATAAAAGGGGGGAGGTCAAGGAAGTTATTTACCCCCTCCTTAGATTACTCACTTTTAAGCCGTTACAGATCTGATGAATGTTACAGATCTGATGTTAATATGAGCTACATATTTGAGTTTATGCTTTCAGTCTTCGTTAACATCTCTAAATATGATATCATTTCCTTGCATTTTTTACATAGAATTAAGATAATTATATTAAAATATATATATTCGGCTAAAAAATCAAATTTCATTATAAAAAAGCATTTCTTGGAAATAAAAATGAGCGATAAGGTTTTTAGATAAAATAAATTATGTGATTACCAAATCCAAGCTAATAAAACATTTGTTTTATTTTAAAACAACACACAACTTCAACTTTTTCAACACACAACTCTGCTGCTTGCTTTTCTTTAATTAGTTGCAGGAAATTTAATTTCTTGATCAGAAATTCAAATTTAGCATGCTAGTTATTATCTAGTTATTTAGCGAAGTTATGAGAAATTGAAGCACCAAAAAAAAATAAATAAATAAATAAATAAATAAATAAATAAATAAAATAATAATAATTAATTAACTTAATTTCTGCAGTGTCAATTTTTCTTATTTTACTAACTTCTATTGTCAGGTCATACAAACCACAAATGAAGCAATTGTACTAAAACTCATGACTTTTCATTAATTAAGAACAAAAATATTCAATATATAGCTAAAACCTATGATTTTTGCTTTTGATAATTCTGAAACGTGTGAGTTAGTTCTGTAACATATTCGCTGTTTTTCAATGTTACCGCTCTGACTGTTACCGATCTGACAAACTGAAAAAGTTTTGTTTTTATTTCCGAGTCGATCGCACTAAACCAAAATAAAACACGTGATTTTTTCACTTGTAATAAAGGACTATACTTATATATAAAATAATTTTTAAAATAATAAAAACTGTGCATTTTAGAGCGTGTTACCGATCTGATGACTCAAATGACACACATTTTATAAAGTCACTTTAAAAAAATCTTACCTACAATTTTAGATGCAGAAATGCAAATTTTTAATTACGACTCGATAAAACATCCCACCAGGTACTCAGTATCACGTGGTATAGGTGCAGGAAATGATTTTGGGAGCCTAACATAGATCGGAAGTTATTGTTACCACTCTGACGGCGGAACTTGGGACACGCTTATTTCGCATCAGCTAGAAAATCAGAAATCGATTCAAAAATGAAGTAAAATATTAACAAAGGGGTAAAAATAGAATTGTTTTTTGTGCAAGTGCGTTTTTTTGGGAAGTTAGAAAGTGCGCATCACCTGTTTGCATGCTAAGCTTTGCTACTGGGGACACGTTACCGATCTGATTTTTGATGTATAAAAACAATATTTTCTGAAGAAAAAATTTTTTTTTTCTGATGTTATTAGATGAAATGAAAGCAGAACCTTATCTTCTTTCTGGGGAAAATTATTTTTTTGACTAGTTATTGAAATACTAGTGAAAATTCACTTGGGACTCAAATTGGCACTTTTCTAAATATTAGCTCATATATCATATAAAATAATTTTTTGTGAGTTATTTCATATGCTTTGAATGCATGAATATATCTTACGAGTAAAAAACATGCAATGAGATTAGCTAACGGCATTGTTTTTCATATTTTAACCATAAAATCCCGATAAAAGCTATGATAAAACTTTGCGATCGCAGCGCCCCCTGAAGATATTAACCGATTTTTCTCAAATTTTGCACAAAAGCTAACTATCACCAAAGACAACTTTTGGCAACTATTAGAAGTTGATCTGAAAAACTTTTTATTTTTCGCCTCACCCTAGTGTACAAATGTAGTCAATCGAAACCGAACTAAACTAAGAGAACATATTTTACCGCAATTCAGCTGGTTTGGTGCCTCTAGCAGTTTTTAAAATTTAGGGTCAAGTTTTCGTTTTTTTTTTTTAAATTGAAAATGCTCTGTGTTTTGGACATTTTTCATGTTATTGATCATTACATTAAATGATTTTCAACTTATTACGATATTTATAAATATAACGTATGATCACAGAATTGTAAGGGTTGACTATAATCCAGCATTTTGATAAAGCAGAATTTTGATAAATATTCTTATTAATAATAATGGTTACTACAAATTAGTCAAACGTCTCCCAAAACTTTTTTTCAAGTGATTGAAGACTGCTTTTTAGCGTGGCTACTAAATTTGTAACAAGAAATGCAGGGAAAAAAGTTAAATGTAAGGTCTATGTTTTAAGACTTATTTACCGAAAGCACTGCTATACTACATTCACTATTGTACATTGCCTTGGTTTCACTCTAATACTCTTGAAAAACTTCTGAAATTTCTTCCTACACCTACTTTTTCTTCCAATTTAATGCGAGCGGATTAGTAGCAAAATCTGCATTACATTAAAAAAAAATCTACTCCAGATAAAACACAACAGAAGATCATTTCAAATACCCAAAACAAATAAGAACAAAAAATAATTGTACGTTGAACACATACTTGGTCATTAATCATAAAGAAATTATTGCAAGCTAAAGACATTTTTCTCTTTTCTCATAACTTGTTTTTCCTTTCTTCCTTCTAGGATTGATAATTTTTGTTCATTCGTGGCCGAAAATTATCTTTCTCTGCATAGGCCCAATAACTTATAGAATAACCTATGACGTGAATTAGAGACAGCTCAGTGTTAAACCTAAATAAGTTCTATGACCAGATATCATGAGCTTCATTTCCTCCAGGCGCTCCCAAAAGATTTTTTTAATTAACATCCTGCAAATTGAATTTGCCTTTACAAATGTTCATCGTTCTTTCAGCCTTTGCTTTAAAATAAGCTAGGCAAATAAGTTCACCATCGACAAGTCAGTGTTATGTTCCGCGCAGAGAATATTCAACACGTTAATACGAGCTCTCATTTAAGAGGAATTTAGAATGAACATATGCATGGCCAATCAGGAAGAAATTGTTGCAAGTTAAAGAAATTTCTCGCCTCTTCCCCTCCATTTGTCCTTTGATGGTTGATAACTTCAGCTTGTCCGTGGCCGAAAGTTACCTTTCTCTGCATAGTCCTAATAACTTAGAGAATAACATATGACGTGAATTAGTGACAACTTAGCGTTAAACGTAAATGAGTTCTACGACCTGTATTTCCTCTTTTTTACCCCAGCCCCTCCCAGCAGATTTCTTTTCAACGTCCTGCAAATTGGATTTGACCGTACATAAGTTCATCGTTCTTTCATCCATTGCTTTAAATACGTTATGCAAATAAGTCCACCATCGACAAGTCAGGATTATGTTCCGCGCAGAGCATATTCAACACGTTAATGCAGGCTCGTTTAGGAGGAACTTAAATGTTCTCTTTTCCTCCAACTTCCTAACTGAATTTTGCATGAGAATGAGCAGCTATATCATTTCCAGAGCCAAGAACAAATGTGCTGGATGTTTTTGAGATTAGGAACTTACTCCCGGCCCATTAGCACAAGTAAAAATGTGATTCAGAGGTCATTAGCGGCTTTCCCAAACCATTCCATGGCGGCTACTAATGTGCACGAGCTCCCAATTTTCGTGCCGCGTGATCCAGTGGGAAGACAACATTGAACAAGAAATGCTTCAACTTGAAAGCATTCCAGAAATAAATTTCCGGAGAAAAGGAAATATTTTTTTTTTTTTTTGTAATCGTCTTTGAATCGTGTTTAGTCGGAAGAGAGAACGTGAAAGAAAGAATTTGTTCTAAGGTATTTCAAGTTCATGAGTCCCAAGTCAAGGATACTCAAACGTTAAGAAGGAAGAAAGAAAAAAATCTGCTTGACAGAACTTAAGATCAGTTGTTCAGATCAAAGGATTCTAAAACCTTTTTAATAAATAAAATAACCATGGGCAGTAATTCAGGAAGTAGTCCAAATAAGGGTGTTTCATATTTCTAGAAATAGACAGAAATAGACAAAAATCCTTTGGGAGTATTTCAGGTAAGAAGTAACTCTCAAATTTTTAAATAGCAAAACTCAGTTTGACAGTATTTCATCGGATGAATGTTATTCCAGATTAGGGCTTATCCTTAGAAAGAAAAAAAATGTTTGACTACTGAAGTACTTAAAGTAGGAGGGGTTCTAAAGTTTATGGGCTCGGCTCAATTCAAGCTGGAAAAAGTTAACTCGAAGGATTATACTTATATCACAGAATTTTAAGAAATATAACGTTTAGTTTTTGTTTTTGAAAGATAACCCCACTATTTAACTGTGAAGAATACTAATATCCACTTGTTTCAGTTTTGTTTTCCACTGAAAAGTAAAATCAGAGCTGTAACTACTATAACTTTATACATAAGAAGTTATCCGATTCAATATGTATTTTACATTTATTTAAATAAAAAAAGTTGAGAGTATCATTGTCAAAAGGCGCAAAAGCTCATGATGATTTTCACCATTTATTTATTGCCAAAAGCACTTTACGAAATAGAAAAAGTTTTTGAATAGTTAGAAAAATATTTATGTGTTTTGCTTCATTAATTAAAAATATGTAATAAAAGTTGAACAACTTTAGAAAGAAAAAATGTGAGCTCACTGGTTAAAGGTTACTAAATGCTTCGGTTTTCCAAACTTTAAATATAAGACTAAAATAATTAAGAAAGCTATTCGGTTCAGGTTTCTTCAATTAAATTTCTACAAAAGTCAAATTTTTTTCAATAAAAAAATAAAATATTTTTTAAATTTTGTCTTTAAGCACAAGAATTAATTCCTTTTTGCACTTTCTAATAATAAATAGTTACCGGAGAGTAATACCATCTAATTTAAAGTAGAAACGTTCTTTTCTCGTGAACATCTTCCCTTTATTAGAGAAGAAAACTTTTTCTAAATCTAATTATATCTTTCTCACCTCTTTCTCTTTAATTAACGGACAAAACAAGTTACATTGTCCAACGGCAAATTTTTCCTTTTTCATTACCCAGTCTTCTCTGTTACGAGCCATGAATGAATCGTTCCTTAGTGTAAAAAATAATTTTCTTGACTTGACTTGTTTTTAAAAATAATTTTGATTATATTTAGGGCTTTTACATAGATGATTCAATTACATTTTTAAGAATATCTTTTGCTGTACTGAGTTTTGATTCTGCTATTAGTAAAAGGAACTTGTTTATGGAAAAAAAAAGAAAAGTATAAGATTTTTCTAAAGGTTCCTGATTTATTCCAGAAACTGGACTATAGTTTTTGGAAATGTTTCAGAATTCACCAGAAAGATTTCAAGTTAATTTTAGGAAGGTTATTGACTTTTAGAGGGAAACTTTCTTGTTTCCGTAAGATATCACACTGGCGAAAATTAGACACACAAGCTGTCAATTATTTTCCAGGAACGTTTAAGAATTTGCTTTAGTGTACATGCGGATAGGTCAGGGAAAAAATAAATTTTCCGCCCCAGCAGAGCATGATTATGGGAATCTAATTTGGAAAGCATTTATACATGAAAGCACGGAGAGCTAAGCCGTACTGAAAATAAACACACCGCTCCAAAGGACTTACGCATAGTGTCAAATACAGAAATATTCTACTCAAGAAGCAAGTAAAACACGGCAGAAAAATAAAGAAGAGCCTCAAATAAACGTTCTACGATTTACAACGCTGGTGGAGCAGATAATAATTGTGGTCACTCGATTACTGCCATAATTATCTGGAAACAGTTGCAGGCTCTTGGGTAATTATGATTGAGCAGCTACTCGTAAGACATGCTAATCGAGTAAACGGGGAAAACTTTGAGCGCTTAATTTTGTTTTGTTTGAGCTGTTGACCATCGAAAAACCGTTTTAGAAATCCTAAACCGCCATCTTCACATTTTTTTTCGACCTTAATGAAAAGTAAACAGTTTTTCATTGCGGGTATAGGGATTCGATGACATTTGAGAAATTATTTTTTTGTCATACAGCATTCAAGCAAAAATAAATCTATTTGTCTTCACTTGGCAATATTTTGTTATTTGATGGATTTAAGTACAGCTCATTACTATAGTTACAATAATTACGTAACTCAGCATTCTTCGTGGATTCCACTATTATTCTAGAAATACATGGGTGATTTTACAAAAACTTGACATTTTCTGAGCAGAAATTCTTTAAGGATCCTTTAAGGTTGAAAATGTTATTTTTTAAAATTCCAATCTCTTAATTAAATTACATATATCAAGAAGAATGGAAAAAAAAGAAGCAAATGAAATAAAAACTTTTATACAAAACAGAAATGTTTTTCAGGAGAATAATAGCGAAAATGTTGCACTTCAGTTTTGAACTTCATAATTATAATAAGACCACCAGGCAAATCGGAACTACAAAATACTCTAGGAATCTTATAAGATAGTAAAAATAAAGTGTAGCTGCACTGTAAAAAAAATAAACGTTGTTTTTACCGTACAATACAGCTAATTTTATAGTAATAAAGTGCAAAAATTGCTTGTTTTGCGGTAATAAACTGTAAAATTGCTAATTTTACAGTAATAAACTAAATTGCCAATTTTACTGTAATAAACTGCAAAACTGCTAATTTTAGTTTATTGCTGTGCATTTTACAGTTTTAAACTGGAACCTCTGCTACCAGTATTATACTGTTGTTTTTACAGTATAACACGGCTAATTTTGTGGTAATAAACTGTAAAACTATGGTAATAAACTGTAAAATTGCTGTTTGACAGTAATAAACTGTAAAATTGCTGTTTCACAGTAATAAACTGTAAAATTGATGTTTTACAGTAATAAACTGTAAAATTGCTGTTTGACAGTAATAAACTGTAAAATTGCTGTTTCACAGTAATAAACTGTAAAATTGATGTTTTACAGTAATAAACTGTAAAATTGCTGTTTCACCGTAATAAACTGTAAAATTGCTGTTTTACAGTAATAAACTGTAAAATTGCTGTTTTACAGTAATAAACTATAAAGTTTATAATTTTGCAGTTTTTTACTGTGCATTTTACAGTTTTAAACTAGAAGTTCTGCTGCCATAATTATACTGTAAAAACAACGGCTTATTTTTTGCAGTGTATACAGTAGATTCAAATTTCCGTGTTTAAGCCCGAAGAAATTGTATTCATTCCTCTACCAGGAGAGGGACAAAGATTTTGGAAAAAACTTTCAAATGATTCATTTCGATTATTTAAATAATTTAGTAGGTTAAAATAATATTATTGTACACCTTTAAGCATGCATGATTTCATACTATACATTTAATTTATGGAAACTTCATATAAAATTGTAAAATAATTTAATTTATCATTTGAGAAAAAGGTTCGGACAGGAGAGTGAACTTCTTTTTATTAAAAATATTTCCTAGAAAAAATAAATGAGTTATTGTTCTCATATGCATGAATATACATTGGGAAAATTATTTCTAACAATTAAAAGAAAAAAAACTTTGCGGGTAAAGCAATGCTTCTGTTATTCTTTCCGGGCACGATATTGTTAGGATTTTGAAGAATCATCCACATTTAAAAAATAAGTTTTTAAACACAACATGTATGTCTGGCAACTTTTTAAAGGTTGCTGCGTAGTCAATACAATAAAGGTAGAAGGTGGAAATGTAGTGTAGTCTACATGAAGGAATCATCAAAAAAGAAATTATTTGTGCAGTAAGAAATGTGTATAACACTATTAACATTGAAAATGAAACATAGTGTTAAAAATTGTAATCTAAAAATAAATAAACAAATAAAGCAAATAAATAAATAAAAACTAGTTATTTTGAAACATGAAGTGAGATTGAAAACAGCTCCAAAATAAATTTAACTAGTCACACAAATAAATCTATATCTATATGTGAAGACGGATTAGTGAAAACACTTTTTTTCCATTTTGTCAAAAATATTTCACAGAAACACGCATTAAAAAAAATAAAATGTATATAGGTGCACTTTATTTTCAAACTAATACAATTTGAATATTAAAAACGCTTCAAAACTCTTTGATAAATTACGACTAAAATGTATAAACCATTTCAGTAAATCACAAATTGAAAAATTTATGAGCTACTTTAAAAATTATTTTAGTGTGTATTTAAAAGACTTCCATTTCATTTTCGTTTTAAAATATTCTAATCAGAAAACGCAAGTGGAGCATCAATTCGAGAAAAACAAGAAAAATAACATGGAACAGAGTTGTTAAAACGGTTTATGGTTAGTCAGTTTTACTCAAGACTCATTCACAGCAGCGCAATTAAGGAATCATTACACTCCTTAAAGAAATATAACGGAGAATGTAAAAGAAGAAAAAGAATAAGAAAAATTGAATTTTAAATTTCACAAGAAACATTTTCTTAGCGAAGCGAAACTAATGAAGAAATAATCGTGAAACATTGTAGCAGAGCAGGAAAGTATATGTATGGGTGCGGATTAAAATTTTCAGGCTAATATATTTAAATATTAGCCTGAAAATTTAAAGTTTTTAGTTCTAAAAGTTTTTAGCTTTCACTTTAAAGTTCTTTAGCAAATTATTACAAAAATGAATAATCAGCTTCAAAGAGCACAAATTCAAAAGTTTATTGGCTAGTTTAAAAATTATTGTAGTCATTACCCATATTTGTCTATTCCATATTTTAGTCACTTCCGTATTCGTTTTAAAGTATTCTAATCCGAAAACTCAAGCAGAGCATCAGTCCGAGAAAAGCAAGAAAAATAACCTGGAACAGAGTTATTAAAACGGTTTATGATTATTCTGTTTCGCTCAACATTCATTCACAGCAGCGTAATTAAGGAATTCTTACACTCCTTAGAGAAATCCAGCGAGAGAATGAAAAGAAGACGGGAAAAAAACCATTTTTAATTCCAAGAGAAGTATTTTCTTCTAAAAGCGAAACTTTTGAAAAAAAAAATTTTGAAACATTGTAGTAGAGCAAGAAAGCATATTGCATAGGTGCTTACTTACATTTTCAGAACACTTTTAAACATTAAAAGCGCTTCGAAGTTCTTTTGGCAAAGTATTACTCAAGTGACTATTCAACTTTATTAAAGCATTAACTGAAAAGTTTACTAACTACTTTAAAAATTATTTTAATAATTTCCATGTTTCTTCATTCCATATTTTAGGCATTTCCATATTCGTTTCAAAGTATTTTAATCCGAAAAATGAAGTACAACATCAATTCGAGAAAAACCAAGAAAAATGATCCGTAACGGAGTTATTAAAACGGTTTATGATTATTCTTTTTCGCTCAAAACTCATTCACAGCAGCGTAATTAAGGAATCCTTACACTTCTTAGAGAAATCCAACGAGAGAATGTAAAAGAAAAGAAAAGAAAAGAAAAATCATTTTAATTCCAAGAGAAACGTTTTCTTAGCGAAGCGAAACTTTTGAAGAAATAATTTTGAAACATTGTAGCAGAGCAGGAAAGTATATGTATAGGTGCGATGTAATGGATCATTATCAACTACAGCGTTGCTATAGCAACCGGAGCGTGATCGATCTCACTCGGATAGGAATCTGAGCTCTTTGTCTTTGTAACCGGTAGGCAATGTTCATTCATACACGAGAATGTAAACGAGGTAAATTTCTGAAGCTAATAATCATGAGGGAGAGAGGTGGGGGGTGTTAATCGAAAATCTTCAGTTGGTTCTGATGAGACGTTTAGAAGTTCATCACCGTGGAGAGTGTTTGATTATGTTTATCAAGAAATTAAACACAATGAATTAACGGAAATGGATATAATAAATCTATTTAATGAAACACCCGAATTGTTTGTCTGTGAGATGTATACTTTTATTTTCAGACGGTTACAAAATAGCTGTATAACGAGATGCACACACTAATGACACTAAAGCCCAATAATTTGAAACGTAATTTTTAATGCTACTGAAAAAAAAAGAGTACCAGCAGAAAATAATTAATTAATTAATAAAAGAAAGAGAAAGAGAAAGAGAGAGAGAGAGAGCGAGAGAGAGAGAAAACCAGAAGTATTTAGTTTTTTATCATTGTGTGCTTGAAATTTACGCACCGAATTGTGCATTTGAAGAAAACGTGTAGCGCTGACTAAATTTAGAATTTGCTTCTTACATTTTCTTTTTCAACTTTGTGCTTCTTTTCAAGGATAAAAAGCGGAAAACTTAAATAATACTGTTATTTTTCCTTCTTCTTTAACGGTGTTACATAACTTAACAGTTTCTTCTCTATGCTTAAAGGAACTGTTTAAACATCTTTAATTTAGAGTTCTACCAAAGACCTTATTCTTCGGTTCTACTTTCCTCTTTTCTTTACTATTTTGATATTATTATTGTTATTATTATTATTATGTAAATATTGTAGTTGTTGCTGTTGTTTTTGTTAGTTCTTTATTTATTTCTTTGTATTAATATTTTATTTACTGTATTTACTATTACGTTTTAGGTATTTTCATTTTGGCTTCTAAATATCCGTTGCTCTCAACAAAACTACTCTAGATTTTTTTAAAATTTATGCTATTTTTCAAAAAAAAAAAACTCTTTTGCTCTTCCTTTTCAAGATATATTTCTTAAATCCAAACGTTAAATAAAAAAATAAGCTTTACTAATTTATTGAGGGGTTTTTTAAGAAATAAATTATTCAATTAAAGTACTAAAAAAATAAATGGAGCAGTATGAAAAAAAATTTAAAAAAAAAATCGAGGAAGAAATGAATCGTTTTGAAAGATTGAGAGAAATGAGAAGACATGAAAGTTGTAACTCAAAAAACTGAGGGAAACACACGAAGTTTTGGTTCTTTGGATATTTGTGGATTAGAGAATGAAAGTGAAACGGGAATCTATTTTTACTTTTACTCCCCAAGGTTATGTCAAGGAACGTCCTCGTAAGTGAAAAGTTCCCCAGAATTTAATGAAGTAAAGTGTTCAATCCTTAGTTTTGACAAGAGTAAATTTTACGCCATCTGGTTTCCATATATCTGTCTCCTGTTCAAAAAAAAAAAAATTTCCTTTTCAAAACTTAAACTGCATTCGCTATTTCTTTCATTTTTTCACGCATCATCACTCGATCGAATGATATTTCGGGATAACAGTTTATATGCAGTAACATTTCATTAACAACAAATTCTGGGGCATATTTGTAGGTTTGAGAGCAATGCGTTTATGGGGCCCCTAAGAGATGAATATTTCTTTTTAAATTATTTTTCATGTGCTTTTTTGGGGTGCTATTTGGCACCCTTATGTCATTAGGAACTTTGGTGCTTGCGAAATTTGCGACATGGTTCAGTGGCAGATTTATGGTTGAACAAATTGAACTAGCAGAACATATATTAACTGAAATAGCAGTATACATTTTAGTATCATTAGTTCAGCAAGATGCACAAGGTGCAATACATTTCCTTCCGACATATTTGTAAGGGTTATAAAAAAAAATAGTTTATGAGTACAGCAGCCAAGTTATGTGACCTGATATGAAATCACGACAAATTGAACTGATGAATATGATAGCAGACAGCGATTTTCGAAGAACAACAATATGCTTTCATGGCCGCCACAACGTTTTCCTGAATTTATTTTCATCACTTGCGCAGTGAAGGGCGGGGGGTAGAGGAAGGGGCGTAAAAACAGAAATCACCGGTTAACTCCGCACAAATGAAATTTTTTTTTTAATTTTATTTCAAAACAGTAAAAGGAAAAATACATCATCTATGTGATAATTGCATTCTTTTACACCGTAGAAGAAATCTAACTCTAAAAATTGGAATTGTCTGAAGAGGAAATAACAGAAATTATCAGTTAAATGTTTTGGGAAACGGTCAATTTTATCGGCAGAGGGTAATTAAAGACAGTTGTAAATTTAATCAAGATTCCTGTGTACTAAAGCAATTTCCTGTGTACAAGGTTAGTTAAATTGCTTTGATCGTGTTTTCAGTGCTGTTGATGTGCGGTGGGAACATTTCTCTTTCAAGATTATGCGGAAGTTCAATTACAAACAGCATCGTATTGTGATAAAGATTTACTATAGATCTTTAACACTAGCCATTTTAAAACTTGGAAAGCATGACTTAGAAAACATCAAAACTTGCGCATGAAAAACAAAACTTCCTTTAAGCTTAAGGAAAAAATGGGTAAAATAATTCGTACATTGTGTTGTATATGATATAAAGAGACTATAGAAAACAATTGAGCTCAGCGGAAATTCTTTGTAGAATTTTATTTGTTTTATGCTTACGTGGAAAAGTTAATGATAGGATCTACCAAATATTGATATAGAGATATTTGAAGAAAAGAAACGTGTTTTAATTTCGCACAATCATCAATAAAATATTGACATTCGATGGGGAAACAAAGTGTTTTATTTTCAGCGGAAATTGAGCAAACATAATTGTATAATGAAAGGTAAAACAAAAACAATAAAAAGGAAAAAAAGGGGAGGTTGGGAGGGGAAGAACAGAAAATAAAACACAGAATGAAAAACTTGTAGATGCTGCTATTTATCTGTCCAGAACAGTATACCTTTATTTATGGAGAAAGTATAAATTCTAGTGTTTTGTTCTGTTCTTTAATGAGTGAAACTAAAGTTACATGAAAAAAAAAGTAATGTAGAACCCCTTAAAATATCCATCAGTGTTGCAAAGCCGAAATGGTCGTATTTATTATTTTTTTTATTTATGTTTTTACTCTAAAATACATAAATTCAATTTTTATAGTTTGTTTACCAGAACCCACATAGAAAATGTCTAAAAATCAAGTCAGCACAAACTTCGTAGAACTCTATCCTTATATCCAAATTCAACATCTAAATAATCTACAATTTGCATCATACACAGATAAAAACATCTTCTCAAAATATTATATATACAAGCAAACTCAACACACACACATTTTTTTCTTGCTAAATCGGATCTAAGATGAAACTTTTTTTTTCTTCTTCGGAACGCCTCTGGGGGTTAATTAATTAAGGACGCTTCCGTACAATACGTCTTTCAGATTCTGCAATTTTTGCAGTGATACGCAGAAGTCATTAGTGTGATGCAAGTTACGCTTAAAAAAGAGAAAAACTCGTAAATGCGAAAAAAGATAACTCACATACTTATAAAAAAGAAACGCGAATGAAAGAGAAATTCTTTTAGGTTATTAATAAATTAAGTAGTTCACACAGAGGAAATATTTTTCCTCTGTGGCCAGTCTCGTCTTTCACAACATTAGAAATTTATTGGTAACTCTACGTGACACATCTACTAATTTTTTTGTTTTCTGTTTTCCTTTTTCTAATGTTCTTTTCATATTTTCCTTTTTTTTTGTTAAATTAACCTTTATTTTTGCTAATCTTTATTGCTTTTCTTCATCTTCAGTAAAATGCAAAATTAATTGAGGGTTAGTTTTTAATTAGAAAGAACAGTACATTTCCTAGTTTTCTTATAAAAACGTACACTGCAAAAAATGAACTCTTGTTTTCACAGTATAATACTTGGCAGCCGAGGTTTCAATTTTCAACTGTAAAATGCAGTTTTAAACTGTAACAATAGCAGCTTTACAGTTTGTTGCCGAAAAATTTAGCTATATTATTCCGTAAAAGCAACAGTATAATATTGGCAGCAGAGGTTCCAGTTTAAAACTGCAAAATGCACGGTAATAAACTAAAATTAGCAAGTTTACAGTTTATTACTGTCAAATTGCTCATTTTAGTTTTGTACTGTAAAATGAGCAATTTAACAGTTTGTTACAGTTTATTACTATAAAATTAGCTGCATTATACTGTAAAAACAACATTCATTTGTTAAAGTGCAGTTTTCTAATAAAAATGTATAGGCCAAACTCAAACACCTACAACGATTAACTTAGTGTTTCGAAATACATAAAGTAAGTAATGGTTATGTTTCTACTAAAAGCGTACACATACTTGCATCGCATGTAAATACAAAGCGGCATGGAATTTCTCTCTGCGAAAGAGAAATTTTATAGGCTGCTGACAGTGCTCCTGGCTAAAAAAGCTACTGTCAACTCCAAGAGGGGTATTGATAAAAACGGAAAAAAATTCTCGAGACATCTTCGCTCGTCTGAAGTGTTGTGAAGGGGATACTTTGGAGAGGAAAAAAAAAGAGGAAAGTAAAAGCTTAGATTTAACACTTTGAAAACGACACTAATTATCATTTTACTTAATGTTATACTGAGTACTCTTAATAAAAACATCTGTACACAGCAAAAAATGAACTGTTGTTTTTACAGTATATCACTGGCAGCCGAGGTTCCAATTTAAAACTGTAAAATGCACAGTAATAAACTAAAACTAGTAATATTACAGTTCATTGCAGTAAAGTTAGAAATTTTACAATTTATTGCCGTAAAATTTAGCTGTATTATACTGTAAAAACAACAGTATAATACTGGCAGCAGAGGTTCCAGTTTAAAACTGAAATATGCACGGTAATAAACTGTAAATTAGCAATTTTACAATTTATTACTGTAAAATTAGCATTTTTTACAGTTTATTACTATAACATTAGCTGCATTATACTGGGAAAAAATACATTCACTTTTTACAATGTATTAAAAAAAACTAAAATTTCATTCATTCTGTCTTTGAATCTGATTCAGATCTCCATTTTAGCTTGAATTTCATGAGTTTTATAAAATTATATTCCTAGCGTTTATCAATACTGCAGCAGTTCTACAAAATATTAAAGATCACCTTTCATACCACACATATAACATTAACACTCTAAAAATACCTGTAAATGTTTTTTTTCAAAAGAATTTACTCTAAAAACTGTTAACTTTTTGAACAATTTAAATTCTCATTGGAAAGTCAAGTAGAACGTGAAAACTGAGTCTGAGTGAAACAACATTTTCGTTTGTTCGTTTATTTCTTCCCTCTGAATCATTTTTTAGTTTGAAAGATTTTGGATGATTTGTATAGTTCATTAATTTCAAATTTTAATGACGTATTTAATTCATATTATCACACACATTATATGGCACCAGAAAAAAGCTATTTTATATTAAAAGCTATTGAGTTTATGATAAATCAATCATATAAATGAAAAATGTAATGACTAGGGAGAAAACTTCCCCTGCTGGATAAAAAATTAATCTCAAGTTATTTCTATGATTGTTGTGATCACACATCATGAATATTTATGTAAGGCTATATATAGTGAAGTAACCTAATAAAAAGTTCAGAGGGGGTATAATCCTACGATATGATAAAAAAAATAAATAAATAAATTTAAATTCTGAGGTTTGGTAGGGATTTATTGCCAAAACCACCCCTCTGGATTTGCCGCTGGCTATGAACGTATTGTATATCTTTCACAGGTTTCCACCTTTATGTTTACGTGATGATGTCAATTTGACATCAAGCTCGAACAGCCAAGAAAATCCTTAACGGAGCATTTTGCTGCTAATCTGTCAGATACTTGTATAGACAGGCACCTGCAGATACAAGAATAGAAACTGGATCCCCACGTGTCCAGGCACAGCTACAAAGCCGCTTTTAAGATGCGGATGCGGAACATGCTTCATCAACCACCAACCTATCCTCCTCTCTCCGGAGTCTTGAACAATTCCTGGTGTCACAGTTGAAAAAAAAAAAGGGAATAGAAGCAATCTCTTATTGGCATTGACCACTAGACGCGTGAACAACAAAAGAACGACGGGACGTGATGAATGGTTTGCTTGCGTGCTGCAGATGCTTGTTTACCAACTACAACCCTCCTTAGAACCCCAAAAGAATTATTTTCGAACAGAAAAAGAACGAAGTTATCAAGCCGATTTACGGATGGCTATCTCTGAACGATGCGTGCGGTATCGGCTAAAAGGTGCGGTATGTGAAAGAGAGAGTGGACAAACCTGCGGGGCCTACTCCTTGGCGCCCTGGCAGAGATTATTCTTAAGAATTCGGTGACAGGTTGGCGCTGACATGTTATGGCCTTTTATAAATGCGGATGAAACAGCTCCGCCTAACAGGAAGTACCTGTTAAAATTGAAGACCTATGGTACAAAAGAGATAACTCCATTGTTTGAGAGCTTACAGGAATCACAAAAATTATTAAAAACTCAATTATTGAAGATTTTGTCTTATTAATGATTATGTTAGACTTTGCCTTTATGAAATCAATTTTAATGACATTTTGATAACATATAATTTCACGTATATATAATTAAATGTTATATATTGGAGCCGTTCTGTTCTTGCTTAAAATACATATAATAATTGAATAAAAAAATAGGTATTTCAATCATATAATTCGAGTAATATTTGGTTTAATAACATAAAAATGTGGAACTCTTTAGCTTTGAAAAAACATTATAAAATGGATAACTTATTTCTGCATTTTCTGCTGAAAAGTAGCCTCCAGCAGCTTCTTTTTAAAAATACCTTTTTGAATGTTTCGGTTGAAGATGTTTATTTAATGTGCAGAATGAAATTCACCTTCATTAATTTCAATGAAAAATACGAAACCGACAAAAAATGTCGCTATTACTTTCTTGCACCGATATCTTCAACCTCTTTTACTCTACAATAAGTTACAGCAGTATCTGATTACTGAATAGGCCAATTAGGCTACGGCTTAGGGTCTTTTAGGAGCCCCCAATGTCTAAAATTATAAGGTTTGACGAGATGCGGCTCCAGGAAAATTGTCTAGCCAGGGGTCTTCTAGTGTCCAAAAAGCTCCTTAAGTTCCAATAGTTTCAGAATTTGTCGCTGAAGTGAAGATCTACGAAGTTTAAATCTAATTTGCCTGGAAAATGAAATATTATAACTTTTTCAGTGTGCTTTTACTACTAATGCCGCATTTTTACTTTACATGCATGCTCACAAACACTTTACCCCCAACAGCATGTTTTATTTATAAATCAGCGATTAACGTAATCTAGAAATTCGCTACTGATTTATTTTTAATTTAGTGTATAAATATAGACTAAGGATTTTAAATTAGATCAACGGTGCTAAAAGGCAGTGCCTATTTAAGTTACATAATAACCGACCCTTCATATTTTATACGTATACAGCCGTCGAAGTTATTTAAGAATTGATTATTTTTTTTATTTATTCACAAGTTTGAAAAAATGTTTTATAAATTATACTTGGCTAACATCCTACACACTGCAAAGATAACAAAAGATAATATAAGTTAAGACATGAAAAACAGGGAATTTGTGGCATGATTCTGCAAAGTCAGGAAGGAATATACCTATAAAAAAGTTATGAAAAATCAGAAGGGAAAAAACATTGTAATCGGAGGGATAGGGGGGGGGATCAGAATGGATCAAAATGAACGTTCTCTTTTCATACGGGAGTATTGCTCGCCAATTTTAGGAAAATTTAGCCATACATCACTGCTCAGCACGCCAAAAATGATTTGTAACTTCCTCTTGATTAATTTGTCCATCCATCACGCACTGAAAAGGTAAGACTGATCAATATCTCAGCCCTTCTCTTTTTAAAAGGGACTAGGCGTATTTCTAAAATGAATTTTATATTATTATCACAAAAAAAAGGGGAAAAAATCCAAAATATAGTCGGTATTCAGCTATTTTAGATGAATTAGACTGGAGTGCTCAATTAACATTTATATTCAAATAAAAATATTCCACGAACAGTCCCACTTGAAAAAGGGTAGATGGGTTGTAGGTGATAACTTTCTGAAGTTTTCAATTTAAAACTTGCATATGCTATGTCCTTTTGACATATCCAACTGAACTATCAATTTGAAATTAGCATCGTTCCACGTTGTTTGATACAGTTCAAAATGCTTTTTATTGTTCTTCCCTTTATTGTTATCTTACCTAACACCCCTATTTTGGTAAGATCAGAGAAGACCTGACGTATGCGTAAATGCGTGGAAGGTTTTACATAAGAAGATCAGACAGTGCAGCAGTTTCGCTATTTGTAGCGTGCTACTTTCGGTTACTCGTCAGCTCCAGGCTTTTAAAACTAAAAAAATTAGTTTCCACTGAGATAAGAGAAAAATATGGATTTTTTTTTTTTTTGTCGTGTCTATGACTTAGCCGAACTAAATAACTCAATGGATCCTTATAACTGCTTTTGCGATTTGTTGGATGTTATCGTCATAAAGGTCTACAAGTGACGGCAATACACCAATTTCTCTCAGTATGGATTTATTTACAAATTACTTTAAAATAAAGGAAAGGAAACTTTCAATATCTTTCGGGATCTAAAATAAATACAATTATTTCTCGGCGGAAGAAAATTATTGTTAATTAACACGTTTCTTTCATCACTGCACGAAACAAAAATCATCCTCTCGCACTTTCTTCAATGCAATCACTTTTAACCATCACCATTGACCGCTGTAATGAAAGGAAAAATGGCTTTCCGTGATTGCAGTCATGAAGGTCAAGTTTATGCAGGTGCCAGCGTTATCAAAATGACCTCGTCAAAACCGAGGAGGTGAAAATTAATGAGCGGATTTTCTCCGGCTTGCAGTGTTTTAATTAGTGCTGATGGATAACAAGTCATTTTAAAACGTTGGTGGAAATATTCATATCAGGAAGAACTCCGCCATCACGCTATTATAAGTGAACTTAAAATTTAAAGCTTCGCTAGGGGTGCCCGCAACAGGGGAAGGGGGGCATGGTGCAAACTGCGTCACTGAACATTTTAGAGGATGTTAGGACAGTTTTTAGCATCTTATTAACTGGGCCTGATTGCTCAAAATGCTGGGAACAATTTAGCTTCCGTTGAGAATTTTCATGGGCCTCAAAAACGACTGAAGAACGGGGCTTTGAGTTTACAGTTTCTGCTTCTGAATGCAGTTTTGAAGAGATTGCAAGCCTCAGAACCAGTTCAGCAAAATTTTACCCAAGTGTGTTTTTATGTATTCTTGCAGCATTTCATTTTGCGAAGTGATAAAGCAGAGAATTACGGTGCAAACACATGTAACGCATAGAATTTTTGTTAGTGGAGAAGCTTTCACTAAGGATTAGAACATTAATAATTATTTTTTACAGCTAAAAGATGAACAAGTAACGAAAATTTGTTGAAATAAAACCAAGAACCTGAAGCGGACAAATAAAATCTCTTCTAATATTTTAAAGCAGATAAATAAAACTTTAAAAAACAAAATTAAAGTTCATCTACTTAACTAGATAAGAAATAATACTTTTAGGATAACTGTATTTTGTTAAAATATGCAAAGAACATTTTGAAACATTTTGAAAGCGAAGGGCATCAAAATGAGACTGAGCTTCAGGTTAATTACAGAGGTTAATCGTGCGTATTAGTCTTTTTTTTTTTGAGGGGGAGGGGAGCTCATCGTTAAGGAGAATCAACGGTTAAGTTTTGGAAAAAACATCAAAACTTCCATAACTTCTTAACTAATCCTGCAAAACATGATATCTGAATCAGCAATGATACTACCTAGTATTCCTTGTTTTTATTATATTCATTTTTATTGTACTCTATCGGTAAAATGAACTGAACTTTATTTCCTTTTTAGATAAACTTTTAGTCCATTTTTTTTCTTTGAAAAAGCTTGAAATAAATATTATATGAAAAAAAAATAAGTTTTTCAACGAACTAACTTGAAAAAGTTTTCTGAAAGCAATTTATTTCAATACAGGAAGTGGTCGTGAATGACTAAGTTTTATCAGAACAAACACTTCTTCTTTGTTCCATATTTGGATATTAGTTTTATCAAAGAAAACATTTCTTCGTTGACCCGAAGTTCGAAATTTCTTTTAATTTCCCGGATCTCTTATTTTAAAGATAACCTAGCCAGGGATCTCAAAGTCGTTTCGCATTGAAGTTTAAAAACATATTTTATTTAATTGCAGAATAGCACTCAAGATTGTTCAGGAACTTGTAAATCGATCATTAGCTTTAAAACCCTATGAACTTTTGCCCTCAGCCATAGACCTGTACTGAAACGGATTTTAGTGAAAGTTGTTTTTGCACTATGTAGTGGGAAGTATAACCTTCTGCCCCCCCCCCCACACAGGACTTAAAATTTGTCATTGAATATTTGCACACACTTTGAAAAACTGAAATGAACAAATTATCTGCTTCAGACTTGCGGTTCTTATCATTTTCTCAAGCTCAACACATTATTGTACTTGTACCATCAAGATTGAAATGAACATACTTGAACAAAGAATTAATTAACCAAACTCAAACATTTAGTACCAAGATTTATAAAATGAAATAAAAAAATAATTAAAAAAATAATAATAAAAACATGTCTTCTTCACTTAGAAGAGAATGATTATAGCATTTCTTTTAAATATCGGTTAAAGATAAACCAAAGGACTCTCTTATTTTAAAAACTATACTAGCTGCCAGGGCAGCTAGATTAGCTTCCTGCGGCATGTTGATGCATAACGTCCCCCCTCTCTAACTTTTACCTCATTCTGAAGTTTTATTTGATATAATTTAATGTTCATTCGATTTCAAGACGTACC
Organism: Uloborus plumipes; assembly: GCA_038373865.1. Classification (NCBI taxonomy): domain Eukaryota; kingdom Metazoa; phylum Arthropoda; class Arachnida; order Araneae; family Uloboridae; genus Uloborus; species Uloborus plumipes. Next base: position 12,244 of record JAXGGA010000739.1, on the reverse strand, counting down.
ACGAACGTGGCCCGGCGTTGCACGGGCACTTCGTGCCCTGAAAGTAGTGAGGAAAATGTCAAGAAACTACTCCCCGCCAAGGCGGCTCGCTAACAGGCGCTTCACGCTTTTACTTTTTTCCTGTATAAAAAAAATCATTCGAATTATTGAGATGCTTCGCGCCTTCAAGATGGTGAGGAAAGTTTCAGTAAGTTCAGCTCAGGCGCGGATCCAGAGTGGGGTCATGGGGATCATGACCCCCCCCCCCCTTAACCGACCAAATATAGCAAAAAATTGCATTTTTGGGACTTATTTTACGAAAAAACTGCCAAACCACCCCATTTTTGCACAAAAATTGCACTTTGACCCCCCCCTTTCCGAAAATGACCCCCTCCTTAACCAGAAGCTGGATCCGCCCTTGGTTCAGCTCGCTCAAAGGAGAAAAAGCAGACATTGATACTCAGTTTTTAATATAAGTAGATGGCTCTTCAACAAATGAATGTTTCAAAATATTACAAGTAGCTAGCGATAAAAATACTATGTAAGGCAGGGATTCAAGTGAAACACCATTGCAATCGCTTCGAATTACAATCGCTACTGGAAGTGAATTACATTATCATCAACTTAACTTGGAACTGACGTCACTACGGGTGGAGCTAATAAGAGCTCACAAGCAGTCAGTGATCTCCTCTTATTCGCCAAGTTGGCTGTGACGTTTTATCTAGCTCGTTTTTCATAGGCAAACGTCACGCTGACGTCACGATGTTTTTATCAAGAAACGTTCTAATGTAATTCATTTCCAGTAGCGATTGTAATTTGCGATCGCCTGTTTCACTTGAATTCCTTCCTAAGTCGCCTGCTTATGAGTTTCGTGTTTGATTTAGTTAAGCCTTCATTCAAAATTCTCATTTTCATTTTTATTATTGTTTCATGGCATGGCAACCACGTTTTGCAATGCAAGAATGGATTTCATATTTATAATCATTTATTAGGCTTAATCGCTTTAAACTTGACTACTTATTAATTGATATCTTCGCTAATTAAAATCGTATAATTATATAGATTGAAACTAATGAAGCTTGAAAAATTACCTATCTATCGGTACCTGGTTCGACTTTCAGTTCATTGGCGTTCAGGAGAAAGAAGCGTGACATAGAAAGATAGTTAGAAAGAAAGATAGTTAGAAAGATAGTGAGAAAGATACTCAGTTTTTAATATAAGTAGATTACCCAATAAGGAGGAGGGTGGAGAAAAGTAAAAAGAAAAAAATAGATATTATTATATCATCCTTGCATCAGTGGTTTTCAACCAGATTTGGAGTTATTACGTTCACGATATATAAAAGCTTTTTTTGTGTTTTACGAATTAAAATGCATGCAAAATAAGATGCTTCAAAAGAGGAAAATGGCATCAATGAAAAGTAATTTGGAAACCTGATCTTGCAGTTTTTAGAGAGGAAAACTCCCGAGTTTAGCAAAGTATGAAAAGTTTAAGCAATAATCTGTTACTGAAAAGAATGCTTCAGTCCTTTTTATGCGCGTTTAATATAATGGAGGCATTTTGTAATTAAGAAATCACTATCGGTTGGAAGGGAAAATGAATTATTTTAAAAGCAGTGAACAAGTTTTGTGTTTTTAATATTTTTGCCAGCTGTTGATTTTTGGCATCAATGAAGATAATTACTATGCCAAAAATTTATATTAATCACACTAGTCAATTGTATTGTTTGGATGTTAAATTTTAATAACATTACTTTTCAAATTAATTAAGTAAAAATAAATTATAATAAGAAAAGACAAAATGAATAGAAAGGCAAAAAGAAAAAGCTTACCAGTTGGTACATTTTAAAACTTGAGGCACAAGTTGCCATGATTGCAACAAAAATATCTGATTACTTTTCAATTTTCGAATGCACAGAACAAGCTATTCGGAGAAAAATTGAAAAATGTGTGCAGCTGAATCCGAAGAAATTTGATCATCGTGGCTTAAGGGACAGAGATGTGAATCAAATAATCAATAGCTACAGTTTTCGATGCCAAACTGGTTCACAGAGGCTGCCAAGTTTTGCCTTAATAAATGCATTACCGAACTGGAATGATTAGTTTTTATGGCGATTTGAAGATTCAACTCGGCTCAATGTCAGGCGATTCCTTTTCCGATTTGCGGTTTGGCAACATGACACTCTGTGAACAAGTAGAATTCTTATTATGTTACTGTTTTTTTTTTATTCAACCGTGAAATTAATTTGTAAAAATTATGCTGGCACGGATTCGAGTTAGAACTTTCGTGTATATCTTTCAGAGTGAATTAACATTAACAAAAGGCTGCTGACGGATTTTGTGATCTAGCTTTATCGAGAGAAGAAATTAGTGGTTATTTTATTCACATCACACATTTTCCTCAATGTAAATAGATTGTAGTAAGTAAAATAGATTTTGTTTTTAAACATCTCGAATGAAATTAAAACAACAAGAAAGGTAAAAATCTTGAAAATATTTTTCTTTTTCTCTGAAAATATTTCGCAGAATTCTCAGAATTTTTAAAAAAAGAGTTGTACAAAGTGGAATCAACGGAATTGATAAACCGTACGGAATGACCACAAAATTTTAGTTCTGGAGACATATCTGACTTATACCACGCTACAGGAGAAAAACTTCTCCAAAACAGGAATATTACATAAATGTTACCATTCTTTTTTTTTTTTGGAAGCATGGCATGCTGTTGTTTGCATTCGAATACAATATTACGGTTCCAGCATTTTAAAAGTTACTGATATTATTTTAATTGATAGCTCGAAGAAATCAGTTGAAATTCCATGTAGCTATGAAATAATTACTCCTGCTAAAATAGTAATTTAGCTCTTTCCACATAACTGGTCAAGGCAGACTACAGAAAACATTATTTATTGCACTGCGTCTCAAAAGTGCTTTTGTGAAAGTTGTTGTACGAAAACATCCGAATATAGTCGGTATTACTTTGCACAACCATATAGACGAAGTATTGATACAGTACATCTACACTGGGCACAATTTAGTACACTTCAGTTGTCTCGTGATCTGTTCATGACAGTATGATTGAAGAAACACGAATATGCTCGTATATCTGTTTGGAGCGTTTACAAAAAAAAAAAAAAAAAAAAGGAATATGGCTTTATTTTCTATTCATCCTTTAAATACAATACTGCTTATGAATTCAAACAAGGCACTTTTGTCCCTTCCCTAGCTCTTTTTGTTGCAGTTGGTGCAACTTACACAAAACTTATAAGCTTGAAAGGATTCATTATGAAAAAGAAGGGGGTGGGGGTGAAAAATATAGCAAAAGGAAATCTTTTCAGAACCTTTCAGGAGCAAGGAACTTGTTCCGGAAAATTAAAATATTTTAAGAGTAAGACAAAAACAAATGTCCTGTAAAAAGCTTTTTCAGTACCGGCATTATCTGATGAAAACTGCTGATGTTATTTTATCTCTAACAAATGGGAAATATATTAGTTTTCAGCGAAAATTGAGAAGCACTAATTCATTTTGAAAAGCGAATAGTACTTTTAAAGCATTTATTCTCTGTAAAAATAATTATCAATTAACTTCAAAAGAAAAAAAAATATACATTTGAGGTTCTTCAACTTGAAGAAATTAGCGAGTCTGGAGTAGAGGTATGATTCAGCTTGGAGGAAGTAATTTTTTTATTATCAAAAAATGATCGAGAATACGCATGGTCGCTCGAAAACGGATGCCCCCCCTCCTCCCCCACTTTGTTTTTGTGTAATATCCTAATGAATCACAGCAGGCATTTTTCACGGAAGGAACTGTATCACTGTTTTGGAAAAAGTTCAGAGTTAATTGCTTTCCTTAAAAAACATCGAAAGTTTTTCTTCTTTTCGGTGCTTAATGAATTGAGGCAATTTGTTTTGCCGCTAGCAAAGTAAACACATTTTCGAGCGGCTGTCACAGGGAACTGAAAGTTATTTATAGAGCAATTGAAAATTTCGAAATACAACTAATTTTGGCAGAAATCCAAAAATTATCATTTTTAATTGACAGTGCTTTTAGGGGATTTTTTGTAGGGATATACACTAAAATTTTATTAGTAGACTTCATTCTGGACCTTATCAAATTTTTTAAAGATTTCATCATTTAACATTTAGTAATGAATTATAAGATTTATTTATTTCACTTAAATCATTCATAGTTTCTCTAATATACGTATGCATCTATTTCAAGCGAATGTTATATATATATATTTTTATTTTTCAATTCAAACTATAAATAAAATCGTTTTCAAATGAATGTTGATTTATTTAGATATTAGCTTTGACAACGAAATATGATAAAAAAAGTTTCTCCACAAAATATTGCACTAATAATTGACTTATTATTGATTCTCAAATATTGATTTAATATTGTGAATTAAAATTATATTATTGTTGTTGTTGTAACATTTATTATGCTGAAATGTTGAAAATGCTTTTCAACATTTCAGCATAACTCTTTTTTTTTGTTGAAAACTCAATTTTCTGTCCATTTAATTCTTAAGGTTCCTGTTCTAAACTATCAATGTTACACTAATCCTCATATTTGGGTCTCATTTCGTGGCACCGTAAATTCGAGTATCTCTTTCTCCGAATTTCACGGAGCGAAATTCGTAGCTCTATTTCTCCGATTCTTTAACTCGAAACACATGAATAAAATTTTTACTGTAAATTTGCATCTTTTACACTCGACTTCTTCAACTGTTCCTTTTTACATCGCATGAAATTGTTGAAATAGCGGTTTAACATCTCCAGTAATTTAGTTTCATTTTTCATGCTTTTGACCGCTTATCTAAAAAACTACCCTCGCGTTTATTTCGCTTAATATGTAGTAATATAATAAAAGCTTCGGAGCTACACTTACATTTTTGAATACCGCAGAAAACTTATTAACCGCCTCTCGAAGAAAGCAGAAGAAAATGTTTACGGAAGAAAGCTGCGCTAGAGGCACTGCTATGTCCCTTTAACAATAAACATTTCCGACATCATGAAAGCTGCGAAAGAAGTAGCAAAGAAATTTAAAAGCAAACTCCAGAAACGCTGTTTACCTTCCCTGCCTTTCAGCCAGGAGCGAAACTAAACAAGAAAGCGAGAAAATTTCTTTCTCATTAAGGAGCGGCCACAAGGGATCAACAGTTCCCGCCATATTTGTGTTCGAAAAGCAGTCGCTGCTTATTTTTATGAGCTTGCTATCACGCTCTTATCTGTTTCGAGCAGCAATGTATGGAAAATACACCATTTTGATGCAACAGGAATATACGGTCATTAAGAACATTTCGTATATACTGATGGAACATAAAATGAATTAGTTGATGGAACACTCGGTATTAATTGTGTGTAATTGCATTTTCAAACAATTACCTGCTAAAAAAGAATAATTTACTATAACTGAAGGGGCAAGTGGATAATAGTGATATGTGACAATTTTTTAAATTTCCAGAAAAAGCCTTCAAGAAAAAAAGTGTTTTTTTTTTTTTTTTTAATGGATTTTTTTTAACGGGTAAAACGGGGTCATATTCTTAGTTACAAACTATTTCTGTGACTAAGGGGACATGATACTGATGGTTTTATCCCTTTCACCCATGGTAAAAAGTAAGTTTCAAAAATTGTCCCACAGCACCTTTATCCACTTGCCATTTCAACTAAGGACTAGAAATATAAAGCATCCTAAATCCAAAACAGAAAATTTTTCTGGAGAGAGGAAAAATGAGAAACACTCACATCTATCTGGTACATGCAACCAGCGAAATCTTTCCACAAATTTTTGAATTAGTATTTTTACCAAAGACTTTCTAAACTTCGCTATTACTACTGGAATTAGCCCTTTAGGCGTTCTCCATTTTGATTAACATGCTGTCTTTTGGACATTTTCAATTAAAAGAAAAGAAAAAAAAAATCGATTTTTTTTGGGCAGTTTTCTATTTCTAGTTTTCAATTATTTCCAAAGAATTAGCAGAATGACTGTATGTATGAACAAGTTAAATGATAAGAAACATAAATGTGCGTATATCATCATTCAAGCACGAACTGAAGGAAACATTCTTCTTATTTTTTTTAAAAGGTCAAATTTGATCTAGTTAATTCTGGTTTTAGTATCAGTAAACATTCTTATTTATGTGTTACGTGCAAATGTACCATTTAGAGAATGTCTGTAGAATTCGCGTAAAACTACGATTTAAGCCGAGCAAGAAGTTCTCCTAGAGAGGTGTCCAGTACAAGAATAGTAAGCATTGATAAAGTAGTAAGTAACCGTCCATACTATTACACGCATGATTTTACAGTATGAAAGCTTACTGTAAAATCATTGCATGATTTTACAGTAAGCTTTGATGTTAGGGTAGTAGCAAATGCAACCAGAACTCGATTCTAATGTGATGCCACGTGATACAAATGTGTTAGCATTAAATAACAATAGTATATGATAAAAAAAAAGCACCGCATTATTAATCTCAAGCTAAGTTATCAAAAGCTTTACTGTAGAGAGAACTACTATTCGGTCAAAACTCTTACTGTCTTGTCGAACCATAAAATACTGGGGGAAACACTGGCTGAACTAGTTCTTGTGTCTTGAATCAAATGTTATCAACCATCGCAATATTAGTACCTACTAGATTTATTTAATAATTACCTAAAATAGATTACTAGGTACGAGTGTCGTGAATCTTTGATTGTTTATGGAGAATCTGTAAAAAGATCACGGGAATAGTCAACACAGGTCACAATAGGCTACCATCAATGGACAAATTTTATAAAAACGTTAAAAAGAATTTGAAGGTCCATGTGCATAGAATTATAGGCAGACTTTAAAAGTTTCTCAAAAATTTGTACAGAATATAGAACTGCTATCATTTCTTGAGAGATCAAATTCTTAGTAGAAATACAGGATTTATTTTCACTTTCCAAAAATAAAGTCTTTTAGTGTAGGATATTAACTAATGTCGGGTTAGTTAAGAGTATCCTCTTCCTCTATATTTATCGTACTATGTTTTCAATAAGTATACCGATTTCAAAAAATAAGAACAAGTTTAATACTATGGTAGATAAAAGAATCGTTTCCAGCATACCATTGAGCAAGAACTAAGGAATTCCATGATCATATGCATCAAGAACAAAGAAAAAAAGTATTTTAAGAATGGCATCATTTCAGCTGAAAGTTCGAAAGATATACAAATAGAATAATTGTTTACAACTATACATTCCAAGCGTAAGCTAAACAAACTGTATAAGAAAATCCGAAATTAGTGCGCCCAAATAAATGTAGAAAAAATATATTCTTAGCAATAAGTCAACAGGGGAATACCACGCATATTTCAAGTGACAATTGAAGTAAATTTGGGTGACTTACAAGTAATACGTCTTCTCGAAAGCATTCGATGGTCTTACTTACATCACATCACCCTCCCGCCCCCACTCGTCCCGGAGAAATAAGACTAGCGGAGGAGGCGGGGGCAGCAAAAGAAATGAAAACATTTCAAAGTAACTGGATTTTTTCTATCGAGGGAATTCAACTTCCTGGATATGGAACATCTTGACTCGAGGCAAGAAAAAGAATCAGTTCAAGTAAGGGAAGGGATACCATATGAAGACATCAAGAGTATCAAGAAGCTATTTCTTCTCTTTCTTTTTTTTTTTTCGCTTTCAGACTTTTAATGTACATGTATTCTGAAAAGGATATTATTATGAGTTTACAACAGCACTACACTACAGACGAGAAGACGCAACTGGGAATATGATTATGAATGCTGGATAATGGAAATGTAGTTTGTGTTTTTATAGATGAAAAGAATAACAAAGTGAAGTTCAAAAGAAAAAAATAAAAACAAATCATACATGTATGACAATTTTATCTTTCTTAAATTGAATACCGGTAGTATTTATTTGATAAAATATGTTTCTTATGCATCAGCAGTGGCGTAGCTAGGGGGCCCAACGCCCGTGGCGAACTTGAAAAATTGCGCCCACTTCCCCTTAGAGGTTGCTCTGATACGAGGTCACTGTGACCTCCCAAAATGTCCTTACTCCAAAAATTTTGATTGATTTAATCGAAAAATTTGCAGATAATATTTCATTCATTTTTTTTTTTCTTGTTTTTTCCTTCAGCATTTTTAATGATGCTCAGTGTTCCCCCTCCGGTTATGTTATGCATTCAAGCTTTATTTTTTTCACCTTTTTTGATCAAATTGAGAATTTTTGCCTTTCCAATAATTATCGTTCGTGGCGTTCCTACCTTTCCCCATCTTTTCACATAAATTCAAAAACAAATAATTCTTGGTAGTCGTTACTGAATATGGTGTGTTTTTTCCGCCACACAACAGCTTTTATCTTAAATAGAATTTGTTTTAGAATACTGGAAGAATGTATAAAATAAGCATAATTTGTGCATTTTAAATAAAAATCAAGGCATTGATTCTAGTGTACTTAAGAAATCAAAGAAAATATAAAAAGCATAATTAATCTGAAATTGGCTTAATAAATACAACTCTTTGCATGCAGGCAAAATAAAAGTTTGCTATTTTAGGCCCCCGATTATTTCTTATGAATTAAATACTTTTCCTTCTAGGTATTTAAAATGTTCCAGAGACCAGCCGTTATTTTATATTAATATTATCTATGAGAGAAGTTAGGAGAGGCAATTGTTCCCTCCCTGGCTTTAAGAAAGTAGCAGATTTTTTTTTTTTTCTTTATTAATTTTGAATACAGCGTGTACAAACATGGACCAGCAATAGGGAAGGTATTGGCACGTACCACAAAGACGGGGATCGAACTGAGAATGATAAAAAAAAAAAAAAAAAAGCTGATTAGCACATATATTAGTGGGCCGTTTTAAAAAAGTGGCTCGCTCCCCTGAAGTAGCATGGAGTACATGCATCTTCCCTCAACATTCACTTGGCGTTTCCTTGTTCAGTAATGCATAAGAAACAATTGCTATTTTAGTTTGACAATAGAAAGAACACAAAACATATTGCACTGGCGTGATTACAGATCGAGATCAATCCCTCCCAATAATACTAAAACGGTAATGAGTATAAAGAACAAAGTAGTGCTATATATAGTTTAGAAGTGAGAGCACTTCATTAAAGCTCATATAAAATAGAAAATTTCTAAAATAAGAAACTCACTAAAAAAAGATATATTTATCTTTTTTTTTTAAACCTTCTAACCGTCTATATGAGCCATCGAAGCACTACACTGCGATGCAAAAGTTTAGACAAATGGCAAATATGTGAATAAAAAGAAAACTATTCAACGAAATGCTTTCAAATTTCTACTGCAGGTACACAATATGGTCCCAAATACGTGTCTGGAGTTCTTAAAACAAGAACTGGAATCAAAATTTGGATATTACAAAAGACATTTTTTTACATTGTTGCAAAAGTTTAGACAATAGTCAGATTTTATGCAAATATCCCTTAAAATGTGATTGGTGGAGGAAATGCGGGAGTTTATTATTCATTTATAAAGTGCAGAGATTGTTGAATAAATAATCAAAATCTCAGAAGCTCTGTAGTTCTCGTGTAAAGAAGATGAGAAAGTTTGGAAGCCGAAATTTGAAAATTAACCTACTTTATTAATTTTTTGTCTTTTAAATCGGCTCTAGTATGGTAGTACGTTGTTTTTTACTTGTGGAGAGCACATTCAGACATGCGTATCGATCAAAAGACCAAGAAAAAAATATATTTCTTAAGGATGAAGGAATTGGAAAAACGGCTCGAACTGACGATTTGCCCCTTAATCCTACAAAACTTCAACTTGGGTCAAAAACAGCACGTGACAGCATAAGTATATGAGCAACTGAATCGGAATGCATAAAAAAAAAAGAATTGTACTTGAGCCTGTTCCGACAGAGTGTCCCAAATAAGCCAGATTTTATTGGTAAAAGCAGCACAGCATATGATCATTGGATATTTCTCAAGTCCCGCGAAAAGAATTATAATCCATCTAGGCCATCCCAATTTTAATACTTTTTATCAAAGAAAGTACCATTCATTTTTTAGTCACGATAATACATATGCTGCTTTTCACATTAAAATCTCGCTTATTTGGGACACTCTGTCCGAAAAGGATCAGGCACAATTCTTTGTTTTTTTCTGCATTTCGATTCAATTGTTCATCTACTTATGCTGTCACGTGCTGTTTTTGACACAAGTTGAAGTTTTGTAGGATTAAGGGGCGAATCGTCAGTCTGAGCAGTTTTTTCAATTCCTTCATCCTTCAGAAATATTAATTTTTCTTGGACTTTTTGATCGATACGCATGTCGGAATTTGCTCTCCACAAAGTAAAAAACAATGTACTACCATACTAGAGCCGATTTAAAAGACAAAAAATTAATAAAGTAGGTTATTTTCAAATTTCAGCTTCCAAACTTTCTCATCTTCTTTGCACGAGAACTAAAGAGCTTTTGAGATTTTGATTATTTATTCAGCAATCTCTGCACTTTATAAATGAATAATACAGTCCCGCATTTCCTCCACCAATCACATTTCAAGGGATATTTGCATAAAATCTGACTATTGTCTAAACTTTTGCAACAATGTAAAAAAATGTCTTTTGTAATATCCAAAATTTGATTCCAGTTTTAGTTTTAAGAACTCCAGACACGCATTTGGGACTATATTGTGTACCTGCAGTAGAAACTAGAAAACATTTCGTTGAATAGTTTTCTTTTTATTCACATATTTGCATTTTGTCTAAACTTTTGCATCGCAGTGTAACAGCGTTTGAAAACGTTACTCATTCAAAATCGCTAGCCGCTGTACTTGTGTTTTGGATTCTTCATTTAATGTAGTCTCTTGGTACAATTTTTTTAAATCGCGACATTAGCAATAGTCGTTTTTTAGAAATCTCCCCCTCCCGTTTTTGAGAAATATATATTATTCTATCACTAGTTTTCACCACAGAAAAATTGTTACCAACAGAGGAGTTGTTTTCTGTCATCATAAAATCGCATTCCAAAAATCTCTATCCGAAATGTTTTCAACAAAAGCTCGCCGATTTTTAAAATCGTAGAACGTTATTTCCGAAGCATAGTATGTAATTGATAAGTTGAAGTGATATCGTGAAAAAAAAAGGCTGGAAAAAAGCGGAGAGAAAAGGTTTGTTTCTATCTCTTTTAAGAGGTTAAGACCGGTCGATTTCAGATGAGCCTATTATAGAGATTCCAGACCCCATATATAACTAAATTCTATCTTGCCAGATGGATTTAAGCAAACAGCAGTGTATTCAACCGAAATCTACCAAAGCAAAGTTGCACATTTTGCATGGTTTGTGTTGTAGCGTATGGGAGCAGTTTGCGCTGCTCAAGGTGTCTATCAAATTTTCATTTTTTAGTCTGTTTGGACTTGACCAAAAAGAAAAAAAATAATCGGTCAAAATGCCGCCCCCTGGCTGCTGCGCCCGTGGCAAGAGCCACTCCTGCCAACCCCTAGCTACGCCACTGTGCATCAGAAATGTTTTTTTCTTAACGAATGATTTGTGAAATGTAAAGTAATTACCAAATAAAAGTTAATAACAATTAGCTCATTTTAATACTTTTTCGTGAACACTTTTAATTTATGCGAATAAGAAACAAAATAAATTTTTTAATTCATGAATCTAGCTTTTTGTTTTAAAAGAAAGTCTTTATATCAACAATTTTACACCTGAAAATGTATCAGTCATAAACTATAAAAGGAAAAAAGTAGATAACTCAAACCATAGCAACAAAAAAACCAACCAGTCAATATTTTTTCCCGGTATCTGTAATTAAAGCAAAAAAAAAAAAAAAAAAGAAAGAAAGAAAGAAAGAAGGAAGAAAACCTACACAGAAATTTCAACAATAATTATAAAATTTTTCAACCGTGTGAATTTTCAAAATCGATAAAGCCTGAATCAGCAAATTAAGGATAAAAAATGAATTTAATACAGGTCACTTTTAGTTCAGTTTTTCCCCAATAATAATTCTCAAACATATATTGAAGCATATTTGATGTGCTTTATCCAATTGTAGTTAAATCTTAGAGTGCATCCTATTTTTTTACCATCAAACAAAAGTTAAAAGTATCATTCAGTTTATGAGAAACTCGTAAAACTAAGTAATAATGAAATGAAAGCCTTAGATTTCGAATAAAGTAAATAATAAACTAAAGTAAATTTCCATTCGGCTGAAGAACCATTTCATGTAAAGTCAAATGTTAAGCAAACTAAAACAGTTATAATTTTAACTCAGCGATGTTTACTGAACTCGGAAATAAAACGTCTAC